>PRKT01000101.1:1216961-1246298 GCA_003671525.1 Saccostrea glomerata | reverse complement strand
TTTTTTTAACAATATTATGTGTCCCTGAGTGAACTATGATAACTCCTTCTTTTAACATGTTTGAGACATTTTTGTTGTTAAAAGTTTCTTTTTCAACACATTTGGTTTTGTCTCATATTATGGCAGAAAAAGTCTTCTAATCCTAATACATGTAAGTTCAATTAAGATCGGCAATCTTGGTACATTGTAACAGAAAGAGTTAACTTAGGTCTTGATTAAGAGTTATTATAAAGATATCGTCATAGAATAGTAATCACTTTATGTCTTATTAATTAGTGCTGAAAAATATTTAAAAGTTAAAAAAAAATCATTAAACAGATGACAAATTCTAAACAAATGATGTGTTCATTATTCCACAAACAATTTATATGTATGTTCCTACAAATTCATATCTATTGTTATAATCTTACTTGTTTGTATAGATCAAAGGCGATCTATAAAACAAGAGGCCCATGGGCCACATCGCTCACCTGAGAAGCTTCGACCATTCTGTTCTTTACCAGATTTCCCCTTTGTAATACATATTGTGACCCCACCCTACCCACTGATATAATTATGACAATTTGAAATGTACACTACCACAGGATGCTTTGGTTCCCCATTGTAAAACTTTGATTCCCCATGGTGGCCCCGCCCTAACCCCGGGGGTCATGATTTGAACAATTTAGAATCTACACTACCCCAAGATGCTTCCACATAGGTTTCAGCTTTTCTGGCCCAGTGGTTCTTGAGAAGAAGATTTACAAAGATTTTTCCTATATATTTCTATGTAAAACTTTGATTCCCCATAGCGGCCCCGACCTTACCCCGGGGGTCATGATTTGAACAATTTAGAATCTACACTACCCCTGAATGCTTCCACATAGGTTTCAGCTTTTCTGGCCCAGTGGTTCTTGAGAAGATTTTCAAAGATTTTTCCTATATATTTCTATGTAAAACTTTGACCCCCAATAGCGGCCCGCCCTTACCCTGGGGGTAATGATTTGAACAACTTAAAATCTGCATTATCCCTGAATGCTTTCACATAAGTTTCAGCTTTTCTGGCCCAGTGGTTCTTGAGATGAAGATTTTTAAAGATTTTTCCCTATATATTTCTATGTAAAACTTTGATCCCCCATAGCGGCCCCGCCCTTACCCCGGGGGTCATGATTTGAACAATTTAGAATCTTCATTACCCCAGAATGCTTCCATATAGGTTTCAGCTCTTCTGGCCCAGTGGTTCTTGAAAAGAAGATTTTCAAAGATTTATCCCATATATTTCTATGTAAAACTTTGATCCCCCATATAGGCCCCGCCCTATCCCCGGGGGTCATTATTTGAACAATATAGAATCTACACTACCCCAGGATGCTTCCACATAAGTTTCAGCTTTTCTGGCCCAGTGGTTCTTGAGAAGATTTTTTAATGACCCCAACCTATTTTTGTCTTTTCTTAATTATATCCCATTGTGAGAGGACTTGGCCTTTTATTTTAATTAACAATTTAAATTTCCCTTCACCCAAGGATGCTTTGTGCCAAGTTTGGTCAAAACTGGCCCAGTGGTTCTTGAGAAGAAGTCGAAAATGTGAAAAGTTTACAGACGGACAGACAGACAGACAGACGGACGGACGACGGACAAAATGTGATCAGAAAAGCTCACTTGAGCCTTCGGCTCAGGTGAGCTAAAAAACTACGTAAAAAAAGATAGTATGATTTAAAATTCCAAATATTTCACCTAGATGGGTTCTTGGTGATCAGAAATTTAAGAAAATGTTTAAATTCAATCATGTCTGTAACATGTTGCAGACAATATGGCTAACAACTTTAATCAAAATGTGTCTGTTTATTGTACAGGTCAAGGTTCAGGAAATTGAAATGGATACTTTTTTTTAAAATGAAAGTACTACAGTGTACTAGTAAGTATTAAAACTGTCTGCCTTACCAGATGAAACCCATTTATTATAAATCTACATGTAGGCAAGAGATTAAAAGATCATGGAAACACTGAAAAAATTCTTAACACAAATTTTCTTGGAGTACTGTTCAACAATATATTCGAGAAGTGCTACTAATCTTATCAGATATTTAAAAAATTCAAAGGAAAATTTAAAATCACAAGACCAAAATCAACAGCATAAAAATTTACGAATTTGAAACTTTATACACAACTTTTCCCCACGATGCTTTTTCAATAAACTCGAAAATTTACCTTTCTTGTCATTGGAAAATTTACAAAATTGTTTTGTTAAAAACATTCTGATTTAAAACGCAAGCACACTGAAGTTCATATCAAAAAGACACTTGAGTTTCTGATTGACAATATCTATGTAGTTTTTGGAGATCATGCAGTCTTCCAACAATCTTTTGCAATACCCATGGGTACCAATTGCGCCCAGTTATTAGCAGATTTAATCTTGTTTTCATACGAAAAAGAATTTGTCCAAAATATTATACATTAAAAGAAAAAAAAACACTTGTCGTTGCCTTCAGCTTTACATTAAGTTATATCGAGGACGTATTGTCAGTTAAAATGGTTATTTCCATATTATGTCGATACAAAATTTCACGGTGAGCTTGAGATAAAAGATACCACAAAGTCTGACACATCTGTTTCATATCTGGATAAGCTAAGGTAATCTAACAATCAGGCTTTCTGATAAACGTGATTACTTTAACTTTTCCATCGTCAACTTCCCTTACTTATGCAGCAAGAAACCTTCATCACATGCATACGGAGTTTATACCTCTCAGTTGATTCGATACGCAAGAGCATGCTCTACGTATGAACAATTTCTAAAACGAGGTAAAAAAAATTATGAAACAAGAATATCAGTAGTCTTGTTAAATGTCAAATATAACAAATATCATTATAATAATTCAAATGCTGACTGACGTTTTTCATATACTAATCGTTAGTCCATTATTTACACACTGAATTGACGACGGATTTTTGCCGTTATCTCCAGATCATGACAAGGAGCACACGGCGGGTGTGATCGGTCGGCAGGGGATGCCCACTCTTCTATGGCACCTGATCCCACCTCTGATGTTTCGGAGGTCCGTGTTTGCTCTGTTCATATTTTGTATTCTTTAATGGACTTTCGAGCTTGAATACTGTTTATTATCTCCATATATTTTCATTGATAGAGAAAGCGGTTATCAATCCTACTAAGCTTCACTTTGTGTTGTACATGAACTTCAGCATACATAGTTTATGTTAGCTACTCTATATATAATTTATACATTTATTGACTGAGTTCAAGGGCAACATGCGTTTTTTCGGACCCAAGAACCAAACTGCCATTAGGCCGAAGGCAGATAGTTTCGTTCGAGAGTCGACAAAACGCATTTTTCCCGAGAACATAGTCAATAAATGTTTTGTTCTACCTTTCATTTTCATTTTTTTGACATACATGTATTTAATACTGTCTTTCGTGATGTAATCTCAAGTCCCTCACTGTTGAACACCAACGAATGGAAATTATATTAAGCTCCGCCCATTCTGTCACATAAGCTGTCCAATATGACATCTCACTCAGCGGTCAAATATCGATTGTTTTATGCCCGCTCAGGAAAACGTTATAAATGTTAGACTTTTTTCGTATAGATTTGTATAGGAACAAATTTTTAAAGGTATAACAATATATATTGTGCGCGTGTCATGAAATGGAATAACCTTGTTTAAAGTTACAACCCATCCTAGGGACTTTTTTTGACTGACATGTTTCAAACAGGGACCTTATTCACAAAGCCTCCGTAAAGTTACCGGACCCGTAATTTGCAATTGATCTTATACTATCTTAATTCTAAATATTATACTTTCATGAAAATTAGTTGAATCTGATTGGTCGAGAAACATTTGTTAAAAATCACTATTACCCGCTGAATAATGAAGCCACGCCCCCCAGCGTAGCAAGTCAACATTGCTTGTTGACGGGTGATATTCCAAAAAATAGTGACTGCACAGAATTTATGCGCGCACGGTTCACAGTTATATGTATTTGTATAAAACATTAAGTATAATATAATAAATATTGCATGCAGTTGACAATGGTTTTCTTGGGGTGAAAATTTTCTATGTTACACTCAACTACATGCAATATTCATATATTAAACCATTTACCTGATCAGTATTCAAAGATCCAGTTGCTAGAGGATGCTTACTTTTCCTGGGCTCCTGGTCCCATTTCTTGTGTTTTAAGAAGTATGTAGGTGTTATCATTGTTAAATATAGCATAAGACATAAAATGTATGCGCTGAAGATCACGTACTCTATCTGAGAACCTGTTGACTATCGCGTAATTTTATTTATTATCAATTTTTGATTTACATCTGAAAATTAATAATAAACACATTTCATACTTTAAAGAGACAAAAATAAATCTAAAAATAAGACAGATAAGTTTCTATTATTATGTTCATGTCAATAACGATGTATTGAAGAATCAAATATGTCATACGAAGAGGGCATTTAAACAGTTTTATCCTTTTTTTTCTCAGGTACACGTAAAGTACATAGACTCTTTATTGTACACATAAATACATTTAGGTCCTCCTCTTTCCCCTTTCCATACCTACATCAAAAAAATAACAAACAAACACGCACATGTGTGTGTTGAAAAAAGCTTATTGGTCAAAACATGATAAAATTGCTATCAAATCAAATCATAAATTTATACAGTATAGTAAAATGGATTTCACAATGTAAACATGCAAAGTATAAGTGAAGATATTATTTTTATCATATATTCCAAGCCCTCTGATTGGCTTAAACTTGGTCACATGATTAAGTATATAACAGCATATAGACTTGAGTTACTATTTATAGAAACTGAAATGCATATCGACTTGATATTTCTTAAAATGGAGGTAATTTTCTGTTAAACAAAATATTAATAGTGATTTCACAATTATAGCTAATGCAGTATATGACTTGATGTTTCTGAAAAAAAATTATACTCCAACTTGTATTTAAATTTGTAAATAAATGTTCTGTAACTGATAAGACGTAACAATTGACTGAATTAGGATTTACTTAATACAAGAACCTATTGAATATCTTTGTCAAAATTGATACAAAACATAATCAAAAAGATGTACTTTTTTGTAAATCCTCTAAATTACTCAAAAAATGTTAAGGAAACACATTTATATTAAATAGCTAAATTTATTTTGATTTCTAGTCTCTAAGTGTTTAAGAGAGAAAACTTGTGGTTTGTTCCCATTTTTTCAAATTGTTTTTATCAACCTCTGTAAAAAATAATATAACAAATGTAGCCCTTTAATTCGGTCAATCCATAGATATATCGACTTCACAGAAAAGCATATTGACCTCGCACTTCGTGCTCGGTCAATATGCTTTTCTGTGAAGTCGATATATCTATGGATCGACCTCATCAAAGGGCTATATTTATATATTACATAATTGCAAAATGAGGATTTGTCAACGTAAAGAAACATTTGTAATCAGCTAAAATATCAGACATAAAATACAACCAGTAGAATAAAAATGATAGAACACTAAAAGAAATACACGTTTATGCTTTATATCCATAAAACTGCATCATATAGTGAATATCCACAAAGCAACATCAAAAGCTATATGAGAAAACACTTTGTGGTCGAGTTCTCTGATTCCCTGAATAAAATTTAACGAGGCTGAGTGTAATTATTTCTACCCTAGGGATTTTGATAATTTTTCGCTAGTTAATTTTTATTGTTATATTTATTGTTTTAAGATTAAAATATCGAAAGTTTACCACTCTGATTTTTTGGAGGCTATCTCAAAAGTTGTCAAATTTTACTATTGGACCCTATGGGAATTTGTTGGAATAGCGCCAAATTATCACATTTTCTCATAATTTTTGTATTTCTGCCCTAGAGATTTCATTTTCAATCAAGTATATGAAATGTATTGTAAAAAGTCACCAAATTATGAAATTTAAAAAAAAATTGTCATCTAGATTGATCTTGGTCTTAATTAAACAGTTTATTCTTTCGACGAATACACTGTAATACCTCTTTAATTGCCATATTACGGTAAAAAACATATCGGTGATGATGAATTATCGGCGCAGATAGTTTTTTTTGTTTAGAAAAAACTATATTAAGATTGCTAGTATGTTCTTTTGATGTTCTGTCATTAGTTTTTAGTATAATATTTATGGATGTCTACGAACTTTCAAGCGAGTCATGTCATTATTCAGCGTCGTGCATTGCTTACCAAATCGGAAAACAGTGACGTCGTAAGAGCCATTTCAGCGTTTTTTCATAACAATTGTCGTAAAATCATATCTTCAGACCAGTAGGCGTTACAGATAATGTTAATTTTATATTAAAATCACAATATTTTGGAAAGGTGTACTGTCGCACTTATGACTGCATGAAATTAAAAAGCTGTGCAAAGTCATGCGCACTCGAATTAAACTCGGCCTCGTTAAGAGATACATATTCAAAATTAATATTATTGCGTGTTTTTATATAAAAGATAACATCTATATTATGTATCAGTTAATAACTTATTTTGTTCCACTTTCTTTAAGAAAAGAAAACATTTTTTTTCTAAATCACTTGTCTCTCTTTTTGCGCTAAGCTCGTAAAAGGCAGATTATAGTCAGATATCCACATTTCTACGATAGAAAAAGAAGGTTAAAAAGTTTAATACTTTTATGCTGGTGAGAGTATTTTACCTTCCCCTCTCTCCTTTGTTTGACATTTAAAAAAAATTTGTACTTAGCAAATAAACTCAACGTGAGATTTCTGCATTGTAAAGAATTACGCAGCCAAAATTTATAAAAACAATAGTCTTTAACTTGCTTATTAGCATACCAGTAAGGTGCTAAAATCAAAGATCAGTGCCAGCTATCTAATTTGTTGTATCTTCTATAAAAATAAGAAAAATTTAGGAAAAAATTCGGTCATACTCCGAGCGTCCGACTGTTACCCTTTGGGGTACCATCTCCGATCCGCAACTCCTCTTATACTACCTAATGTAACGTAGTGATACCTTCACAGAATCTTTGATAATAAGGAAATTGTCATGATTGTGCATTTCCTATTTTTCATGGGGCAATATGCCATTATTTCTGTAATATTGAAAGGTAGCGATCTCATGTTCGCAACTCTTCCAATTCCACTGACTAAAATTTAATGATACTTTCACAGACTCTTAAATACATAACGCATTGTGCACCTCCAATTTTTTACTTTTTAATCTATTCCATCTTTTTAATTTATCTCGCGTCTCCCTGGGGAAAACATGGAAAGTCATCAAATTTATCATAAAGCTTGATTGTTAGATAACCATTAATGTCTTTTTCAAGTAAAGTATCTAAATATATGAAACAAACGTGTTAAACTCTGTGGTATCTTTTATTTAAAGCTCACCGTGATATGTCGTATCGACATAAGAATGGAAATAACCATTGTTAAATGACAATACATCGTTGATGTATCAATTGAAATATATGGGTATAACAAACAGTATTCCAGCTAAATTGTCCATCAACTAATGAAAATAGGAGAAGAGCAAACACGGACTTCCAAAACATCAGAGGTGGGATCAGCGGCCATGAAGGAGTGAGCATCCCCTGCCGACCGGTCACACCCACCGTATTTTTCTTGTCATGATCGGGAGATAACGGAAAACCCCGTCGTCAATTCAGAGTGTAAATAATGAACTAACAATTAGTACGCAAAAACGTCAGAAAGCATTCAATTCAATGAAAAATTGTATTTGCTGACAAGGTCATTGTATCGACCGCAGAACTTAAGAAATGATGACTTTAAAACGAGAACACTGATATTCTTGTACCATCAACCTGTTTGTCAATAATGTATTTAGTTTTAGAACTTGTTTAAACGTAGAGCATGCTCTTGCTTATCGAATCAACTGACGGGTAAAACTCTGTATACAGGATATGAAGGTATATTGCTGCATAAGTAAGGTACGTTGATGATTGAAAAGTTAAAGTCATCACGTTTATCGTAGAATTTAGTTGTCAGATTACCATTAACGTTTTTTCAAGTAAAACATCCAAAAATGAAACAGAAGTGTCAGACTCTGTGATATTTTTTATCCCAAGCTCACCGTGATACATCGAATCGACATACGAATGGAAATAACCATTGTTAATTGACAATACGTCGTCGATATATCTATTTGTGGAGCTGAAGGTAACAACAAGTGTTTTCTTCTTTTAACATATGATTTTGGACAAATAATAAATCATATGAAAACAGATATAGATCTGCTAATTGCAGAGCGCAATTGGTACCCATGGGAATTCCAATTTATTGTTTGAAGACCTGGGGCCCGTTTTACAAAAGGACTAACGACTTAAGACCAAACTTAATTCTTCATACAGTGGAATCTGTCTTGTCCGACACCTGTCCAATCCGACACACTTTGATTTCCGACGTTAAATTTCTTTCCCATTTTACCATTCCCTACTTTTTTCTTACTCTGTGTAATCTGACACCATGCCTATTCCGACACAAAATTCGTCTCCAAGTGCAAGTTGGATTAGACAAGTTTCACTGTATAACTTTTTAATTAACATTATATCGAAAAATTATTTTAAACCTTTTAAAAGGAATGTGGTAAGAAATTTTTACACAAACAGTTTCTCAGAGAATTATTAATTTTGCAAAATTTTACAATAATCTTAAGTTTTTTTGTCTTAGTCAAAAGTTCTTTTGTAAAACGGACTCCTGGTCTCTAAAAATCACATATAGTCTTTCAGAAACATGCATCTTTTAAACACAAAATTATCAAAGTACTTGTGTGTAAAAAAAAATCTCTTCCTCTAAAAAAGATAACACTTTTTAAATAACTCGGCAAATCAATTAAAATTTTTTAGTTATTTTGATTTGCATGTATTTTTTTGTATACAACAGAAGTAAAACATATCTCCGACGTATTGATCTTGCTCTCAGATTTTTTTCAGTCAAGGTTCCGAGTAGGTGGCCGGGCTGCATTTACCATTCCGTCAACCCTCCAACGATCGAAGATTTCATATTATTCTGAGAAAATAAACTAGTCTTAAAGGCCATCTAATGTAATGGTGTTTTTTGTTTTCATTGAATTTCTTATCCTTTATGAATGAGTTTGCTTCTAGGTCGTTTCTTTTTTTTTATCGTGAAATATATGGAGAAAGCAAACATTATTCAAACTCCATAGTCCATCAAACAATTCAAAATAGGGAGCATATCAAACACGGACCTCTAAAACATCAGAGGTTGGATCAGGTGCCATGGAGGAGTGAGCATTCCCTGCCAACCGGTTTTTCAATTTTTCAATTTTTTTCTTTACTTTGCATTTTTCTTAAATTGTATTTAGTGTTATACAAATGCGTATCGCAGTATCTATCACAACTGTATTGTACATATATTTAATTATTTCGATTATATAAATGTTGATGGCATTGATTATGGTTTATCCTTTATTGAATGAAATAAAAAAGAGTTAATTGGTCCTTTCAAAAGTGATTATTAAAAAATGCGAAAATTTTGGTTCTTATTACCAACATTGATTAAGCATATAGTAATATTATCTTGAATCTGTGTATGGAGAGAGTACTGTATAACATTCTTACAAATGCATATCATATTTAATATATATTAAAATAAACACACATAAGAAACAAGGTGTAGCACGGAAACAAAGATCGATGCACTCTCAAAAAACTTAAATAGGATGGTTGTAAAAGTGAAGTGAAGTAACCATCCTTCTTTGCTCTACTTCTGAAGCTAACGTATGTACTTTAACACTGCTAACCATTGATAATCTATTTTGGTGAATACAAGACATCGAGTGCCATAAAAATGCCGTTATTCTCAAATTACATCTTCTTTTCATATAAAGTCCTTATATTAACGGTTTCGGCAAATTCTCAATGTAAGAACATCTAACTTGTAAAGAAGCATATCTCTATCCCAATCCCTTTGAACTTAGCTTTATTTTCAGCGAATTGTAATATGTGAAATATAGAGAATTCGTATTAGATATAGAAGTAAATGGTGTCACATTCTTTATTCAGTGATACTAATATTTCTTGATTGTAGATACTACTGCACAGAGTAAAAAGACATTTATTTATGACGTTTAAATGTATTTTTCAGAAGCAAAATTGGATGAAAAGTTTTTACAAATGAAATATTTTGCAGGATCCAGTAAATGTCCATTTAAGTCACTATCCTTACTCGTTATCCAAATATCAAATATTTCGAAGGAGAATTCAGGCGTATTGTAATACAACTTATATTTAAAAGTATGTGTTAATCAAAAGTAGGGTTTCAAAACTCCAAAAAATCTTTAGGAACATTTAGGATATCATAACTTTACAAACAATAATAGCATTACAATTTATGATACAGGTATTTCTTAGCTTTATATTAAAGAGAACGCTTTTGGCCATCATTAATAACTGCTTTATTGAAACATATAAAGAACCTGTCGATTTTCATTTGTTTTAATTCGTCACTTTCAAAATTACTTTGAAAATAATATTTTTATTACCAACCCCAGTGACACAGCAAATCATGAACAGGGTAATCAAGCCCAGAGGTAAGTTAAATTTTATCAAAATAATAGTTTTCCTGCTAAATTAAGAAGAAAAGACTTGGAAGAATATAATCATATTGATGAGCTTGACACCCTGTGCTCCTAGGTGAAATTTACTATTAAACCATTTTCTCTGTTTTCTTTACATATTATGTGATAAACGGAGAAGCATCGAAATCGTTTATGGAAACGGAAAGACAAAAACATATCAAATACGTCACAAAAACTTTTTTAACAATGATGGAGTCTTAAACAAGCAAAAAGAATTGTACGAGGGTTGTCCCGTAAAATCGTGGACAAAGCGTTTTTCTCGAAAAGTAATAGGCGAACTTACCTGAACATTTCAGTAAATTTTTATTTATCATATTTAAGTGCATGACAATTTTTTTGATAAAATATAGGCAAAAATAAAGATTTTATTATGCTTGAATGTGCACGAGGTTTTGTCCTACGGCGAAAGTAAAAAAAAAAACAAGGTTTTATTAAAGAATACACAAGTTTGAATTCAAAATAAAAGTTTTAAATGCATAAGATTTGGATTAAAATTATCCTAATTCAATTCCACAATCAATTTTGTAGTCTTTGTAAAAATTTTAAGGCATTTGCTTAATTTTTGGCAGTTTCTCGAGCATTTGAAATGGGAAAGTGGTAAACACAACACACGAAAAATGGCGACGTATTTTGACGTTATGGCGCACCGTAGAACAGTTCAGTTTTATTTCGATGTTGTAATGACACCTTTAGAGACTTGAAATGACCATAGAAGAAAAAAGATTATAAAAATATCACCATATCTTAAGTATACAAATGAGATAGGAGTTTTCTTAGCGAAGTTTTTTTTTGATCGAGTCCCTAGGGGAGTACAAAACATACGGACAAACTCCTAATGTAATAGCAAAAGACGCTGTCACAGTAGACCGCCGATATGAAATTTTCTATTAGTTGAATGATGGTGAGAATATTGTCCGTAACTTACTAATAAATCTTCAGAAGATCGCATGAGGGTGCCAATTGGTTCTTCGGCTGTTTATGGAGATTAAAGAATGTGTATCAATGAAATTCCTAAATTTAAGGCGGACTCATCCTACTTCATTTTCAGCAAAGATAAAACGTGACGCTGTTTTAGACTCTTTGACGTTATAATCCATGCGCTGTAAGGTGATACAATACATGGCATAAAATCTCATAATTTGTTTATTTATGCATATATTAATCTGAAATTTGCTGTGTATATTATTAAAATATGTACTAAAAAATAGTGAAAATTTCAGAACGCAGTGATGTTTATTTTTCACACTAGACAACTTGTCTGGACGATTTTACGGGACAACCCTCGTATATACCGAAATAAATGCGAAGAAAGTACTTTTAAAAAAAAGAAATCTTTATATTTCAGTACAATAAAACTAGAATAACATTTGAATCCCTATGTGACGAAAAAAGTCATTACAATCACTTATTTGACATTGACATTGTTTCAAACAATTTTAATCCTAACTTCATAATTGACGTAATTGAACCAAAATGTATTACGCTCATCCACCGTGATTATAACTAGAGGAGTTTGAATTATACCGAAAAGAACACAAATTGTGTGTTCTAGATTGTCCTGAAAGTTGTCACAGGCAATCATGACTACGTATTCCACCACTCAGTGGTTAATTGATTGCTTGAATCTCCGTTGAAGTGCAAGCATGTCTTGCATGTAAACAGCAATCAAAAACTGTGTCTTCATTATGGAAGCTGAACTTAGCATTTAAGTATGACTTTGTTTAGAATGGAGAATCCAATTACATGTATATTGTATTGTTGAACTAGGTAAATTAATTCACATTTTTTTTCTATAAAACAACTGAAAACAGACACTCTTCCCCTCAATTCACCGAAACTGATATAAAGCCAGATTTAATTGAAGAAATCCATACAATGTCCTACTGCATAATTTCAATCGTGTCTTATGAAATACTTACACTTTTTGTGTTATATCCATAAAACACATATTTGCAAATGTAAATAAGTTAGTTGATTTAAAAAGTTCTGATCAAGCACGTGCAAAAAGGGTAAATCAAAAGTACATAAAACACGTGTCTGAAGCAAGAGTACACAATTTTATTCTATACAATATTTGATTAAATGCACTTTCGCATCTGATAAACAGATACACAGAAGGAAAAATTGACAGCACAATTCTTTCTCTACTGTAGGAAACTTTTCTATTTAATTAATATTTCAACACAACTTTATCAGAAAGCTTTCCTTATGGATTTGTTTATGTTTAGTCATTATATCCACCAAAAACGTCTGAATAAAATGGCGACGCATTTATTCGTTGGCTATTTTCAAAAATCTTTCAAGAGGCAAAAATTTTAGAAAATTTGAAAATTATTTAAACTTCACATTTTTATAAAACAGAACCAATTTGAATTTTTAAAATCATAGGTATATTTTATTTCAATTTTTTATTAAATGCGTTATTTTTTTGCATTATGAGATTTGTACAGGCTTTAATTGCTACAAAAAACAATAACCCTCCGGTTCATCGTAAAGTTCGTTTATTCCATTATACTTTGCTTGCTTTGTTTTTACTTTCAGATTTGAAAAAAAACATCCTTCCCACAACCTTGTTTAAAGAAGAAAAAATGTTTGCTGCTGTATGACGTGACTTGAGTGAAGAATCTAACAGGGCATCCCATAATACAACATAAATCATTACAGAAGACAGCAAAGACCCTGAAATACCAGAGATGGGTGAAGGTGCCAAGAAGGAGAAGGGATCCCATGTCTACTTGTTGTTCCCGCCGTATGCCCCATGAATCGATCGTATAATATAAAATAACGTCGTAAAAATAAAGTATTTATAAAAGCAAGGGGCTGAACAAGTGGTATGAAGCAAATCAGTCAAACTACGACCAAAAGAAAGGTAACGTTTTTTATTAGGTTATAATAACAACCAAAGAACTTACTTGAAACAAATTGAATTGTTGAAATCCCTGCAATATTAGCTTACCTATCAGTAGCTTTTATGGGTTAAAAACTGATATTATATAAGAGGATTATTTTCGTAGTTTTCATTGGCTGAAAGGACGTCACGTGACATTCCTACTTTTGCGATAGCGACGCGAAAGCGCGTCCGCGGAAAATGATATTGCATGACACGCCGTTCGGTTGCACTGAAGTTACGTAGAACGTGACGTCATAATAAAAGAAATGTGAATTTAACCATTGTGACGTAATGAAAGCCAAGTCCTTTGTGTAAGGACTGTGTCGGTGCATTCACTTTGAGTGATTATATAATATAACTATTATGGACTTCAGTGAACGGTCAATATGTGGTTATAAGGACTCATGGCAATTGATATTGACCTCAGACACAGAAAATGATAGCGACCTCGCAGGCTCGGTCGCTATCACTTTCTGTGTCTTCGGTCAATATCAATTGCCATGAGTCCTTATAACCACATATCGACCTACACTGAAGTCCATAATTGTATAATATTACTCAAATCATGCTATAGGGTAACGAAGAGGTTGGAGGACGTACGTAAACACCATATGCAAAATATTCAAATAATAACGGATGAATATATGGAGATAACGAACAGTATTCAAGTTCAAACGTCCATTTAACAAAACAAATTCTGAATCAGAACAAATACGGACCTCTAAAACATACGAGGTGGGATATTTCTACATAAATAAAGACACTTGACGATGAAAACCCCAAATCATATTTATCATTAGCCTGCCTTGTTTTAAAAAAGTTAATGTACTCTGGGATTGCTTGTGGGTATCGAATCAAGTACACCATCACGGTAGCTCAGTCGATAGAGTGCTCGCTTCTTGACGTGAATTTGCTCGAATTCTTTCCGTGACTGACTTAAGTCGTTAAAAATAAATTGGGAGCAACTGCTCCTTCTTCAAGCGCTCAATCGGCACTTTTGAGTAAAATTTGCAGGTCTTTCGAATGAGATCTAAAAAGTAAATGCCCCGTGTCATTGAAGGCGTTAACACGATACAGATCTCTCACTACTCAATGACCCTGAGTGCCGAGTAAAGTCTTAATTTGAAGCCTTTCACTAGTATGAGATAACGGCTTTATATGAATGAGAAAAAAAATCTCGATGGGGATGTAAAACAATATACACACATTTAATTAATTCATAGAACTGATAGAAAAAAAAACATATGCAAGAAGGCTATAGAGATAACGAACAATTATATTGAATACCAAAATCCATAAAACAATACAAGATAGGGGCTGAGCAAAGACGGACCTCCGAAACATCAGATGTGGGATCAGATGCCATGGAGGAGTGAGCATCCCCTGCTGACCGGTCACACCCGCCGTGTGCTCCTTGTCATGATCGAGAAATAACGGAAAATTCAGTCAATTCAGAAAGTATAAATAATGGACTTACAATTAGTATGAAAAACGTCAAGTGATTGCAAGTACATGTATTTGCAAGTGATTGCAGAATTTTACTCCATAATAAAGGAAAGCTGACAATTGAAAAGCTGAATACCCATTGCTGAGTCCAGTATTATTATACCATACAGAAATCTGCTCATTTATCAAAAATATTAAATAATGTTGATGTTATGTGTAAAATCAAAACCAACTGTGCTACAATATACTACAGTATTCAAGAAGTGATGACGAAAATCAAAGGACATTCGTTGGCTTTTTTTCATTTATATTTGCGACTTTCATTGATATGGTATAATATGAAAGATTGAAATTCAAAGTGTCTTTTAAAAAAAAAGAAAATCGAAAGTTGTTGATCTCCAGCATAAATTTAAAATAATGACTCATTTATTCCACCCATTAAAGACAAGATTTACCCCACAAGATGGTTGTTTATATCAAAATCAAAAACATTTTTATTTGTTAATTGAAACAATCTCCTTTATACATTTGAATTAGCTTTATTTCTGGTAAATTATATTTCTTTTTTTTATATACAAATTCCGTTATTATTCCATTTTCAGTTTTTGATTTCCTGTCCATCTTAATGAAACAGTAGGAATTTCCCCTTTCTGCTCTACTACTAGTATATTTAAACATTTGTGGTTTTAAAAATGCAATTTTCTTACGATTTTTACTCCAACTCAACTTCCTTGACCTTTAAATTTGCAAAACACACGTGGCTTGACGGGTGTCTTTTTACAAATTATTCAGAGAGTAGGAGACAAAAATCAATAACAAACAGCTCACATTGGGTTCTTTTTTGCACATTGCTTTATTTGTAGTACAAGTTTTGACTTTGCAGAAAAACGTAAGAGTCGATTATTAGGTAACAGCAAATATTTTTATGCCCTTGTCATCAAAGATTCAGGGGTATACAGCATTTGTCCTGTCCGTCCGTCTGTCTGTTTGTCTGTTTGTCGGCAATTACTTTAACCTTGTCCATAACCTTTGAGTGGATGGGGCTTTGGCTTTCATATTTCATAGGCGTATTCCTTGTGACAATACCTTTCTTGTGGTACAACCAAATTTGATCTCTTAACCTTGACCTGGGAGTTGAACCATTTTATTTTTTTTTTCACTAAATTATAACCTTGGCCATATTTTTTGAACAGTTAAAGCTAGGGGTTTCATTTTTCATAGGTGTATTTCTTGTGACAAAACCTTTGTTTGGATACCCATGATTTTGACCTTTCGACCTAGACGTTAAAGTTTGACTAACTTCTTAAAAACTTAAGCCTTGGTCATAACTTTTGAACAGTAAGCACTAGTGCTTCTATCTTTCACAGATTATGACAGACATATTTCTTACGACAAGACCCTCTTTTGGATACCAACTCTTTTGACCTTTCGACCTTGAAGGTTGACTTGCATTTGAGAAACGATCAACTCTCGTCTTAACCTGCCATACGGGGGACATCAGTATTTTACAAACACACATTACTGTCTTTTAACTTTGACCTCCTTCTCCCCCTCCACCACATACACATCTCATGAATCAAAATAATTGTGTGACAAATTCTACACAAAGCCGCTGTTTTTGTGAAATTTAAAATAATGTATTCCCAAATGCAAAAACAACATTGAAGAAAAATGAAACATGATTGTATTATATTAGAAAAAAATAATAATGCGAAATAAATCACAGGAAATTGCTTTTTTTTTTTATTAGAAAATACTAAAAACATGAAATAAATACCACTTTTGTGATAAAATTTTAAATCATTTTTACAAAATGTAACTTTCGTCAAATACTTACCCATAAATTTCATAGATGACGTAATTAAATCATAATTTATGACGCACATAGTTTGCTGTTAGGTCAGAAAATTACAATTGTAACGATACGTGTTTGTCCTAGATTGTTTTTGCATTGTTACAGAAAATCATAATTCGATTCGATTCTCCGGTTAGGTGCACACCTGATTCGTCTTGGGCAGCAGAGAAAATATTTTATTTTTATTTTCTTTTTTAATTAATACTTAACTAATTTTAATATCAATTATAATGCATTAATATTTTTCTTTTTATTTTGATTTTTTTTAATTTAACATTGAACTTAATGTGAAGATTTTTCCCTCTTTCTCACGGAGCATTTACATTGCTTGTGAATAATGAATGTAATGCAATATATACGAAAGACGAATGGGGCCACATAAAAAAATATTTTTATCTCGTAATTACGAGAAAAGATCTCGTTATAACGAGAAAAGATCTCGTTATTACGTGTTAATTATCTCGTAATTACGAGTAAATTATCTCGTTATTACGAGAAAAGATCTCGTAATAACGAGAAAAGATCTCGTTATTACGAGTTGATTATCTCCTTATTACGAGTTAATTATCTCGTTATAACGAGAAAAGATCTCGTAATAACGAGAACGAGATTATTAACTCGTAATAACGAGATCTTTTCTCGTAATAACGAGATAATTAACACGTAATAACGAGATCTTTTCTCGTTATAAGGAGATCTTTTCTCGTTATTACGAGATCTTTTCTCGTTATAACGAGATAATCAACTCGTAATAACGAGATCTTTTCTCATTATTACGAGATCTTTTCTCGTAATAACGAGATAATTAACTCGTAATAACGAGATCTTTTCTCGTTATTACGAGATCTTTTCTCGTTAAAACGAGATAATTAACTCGTAATAACGAGATCTTTTTTCGTAATTACGAGATAATTAACTCGTTATAACGAGATTTTTTCTCGTTATTACGAGATCTTTTCTCGTAATAATGAGATAATTAACTCGTAATAACGAGATCTTTTCTCGTTATAACGAGATCTTTTCTCGTTATTACGAGATCTTTTCTCGTTATAACGAGATAATTAACTCGTAATAACGAGATCTTTTCTCGTAGTTACGAGATAATTAACTCGTAATAATGAGATCTTTTCTCGTTATTACGAGATATTTTCTCGTAATAACGAGATAATTAACTCGTAATAACGAGATCTTTTCTCGTAATTACGGGATAAAAATATTTTTTATATGGCCCTATTTGTCTTTCGTAAATATAGACATTCATTCGAAAATAACAAACTAGGACTCCAACGAGTAGAGACAAGTATATAAATTTTCCGCCGAAGGAACTAAAATAAGTAGCAGATTATCATAATGCATTTAATTTTTATTTTCACATGAATTGAATTAGAACACGCTTGGGCATTTTTTCAAATGCTCTTTAAACAGTTAGCTTTTCTTCTTAGCAACGAATGTAGACGCGAGTTATTTTAACACGGCTAGATATATATTAGTCTTATTGTATCAATGAAGATTTATAAAATGCATGTATTTTGCTTTTATATAAGAAATATTTGACAACTATGATAATCTTATAGAATTAATAAGTATTTCATTTCTATTTAAACTTTACAATGTTGAGCTGAAAACACATAGTGTTGCCAATCGTAGAACAGCATTCCGTCTTCAGAATACAGAAATGCAGTAGTGTAAAAGTCTTTATCTTTCACTTTAAAAGGTGGGTAAAATAAATGTCAATTTTTGATATCGTTTGAGCTTTGTGATCATTTGTCGCCAACTAAATATCCGTCTTTAATAATTTTAAAAATGACTATATCTGTCTTATCTAAGAACATGTACATGATAAAGAATTGATGACTAAGAAAAGTTTTATTTATACGTTGACTTAATTTCTAGGACATGGTTGACGATCTTTAAATATTTTGTTTCTTTCATCTGAATTTAAAAATAGGAAGCTCTTAAATCATTAGTTACCTCTCGTGTCATTCGTTAGGTCATTTGAAACATATTTCTCTTTTTGACTTATCACGAAACATTCTCGGTGTCGGTATCGTTGACAGCATTATTACTTAACTAACTATTTTTCCTATTAACAACATTTACATGGAATAATAATATCAGAAGTTGAATTGAATTGAATTGAACATATTGTATTGAACAAAGTCAAAAGAATCGGACAAAGGTTCAGTAACATAGAAAGTCCTCTCCTAATACAACATTTTATAAAAATGCCAAAATAAAAAAAAGCATATATACATATGGTCTACTACATACATTGTATACTAGTACATCGTAGCAATAGAAAAGAAAAATAATAAATTCTTTAAATGTACAAATATAATTTAAGATAGCATAAGAAAAAAAAGTAAACTTATTTTGGAAAACGACCACATTCATTTAAGAAAGTTTGAATAGTCTTTCAAAAATTCATCAGAAGTTAAACTGCCACTACTGCTACAAAGGATGCTGCCAAAATATTTTTTAATACTCAAAAATTAATGTTAAAAGTAGGGGGGAATGTAGTGATTGGAAATTCCTTTTTTTCTACTTCTGTTATATTTTATACTAGCAACTCCTCCTATACCACTGGCGTTTAATTAAGAAATTAATTTCATTTTTGAAGATTCATGACGTGGTTCATATCCTCATGAATCTTCAAAAATTAAATTCATTTCTTATATTTACATTATTATGACTTGCCATACATTTACGCCATCCAACTGTCATTTTCAAAGCAAAACAGTGTGCACTTTATTTTTTGACGCCAAGTGCGGTATTATGACGTAACAATGGAGATATTCATGCTTATTTGTGGTACATGTGTAATGTAGTTCATGAGAAAATGAACTGCATTTTATTTGGTAAAGAATCATAGGGGGGAACTTATTGAAAATGTTAATATTGAATTTTTCACAGAATATTTATCCCATAGTAACATTATGCATCTATTTCGATCGGACATATATTTGGTGTTCTGCATATCAAACCACACTTTCTCTAATTCTCTGGAGTACCCATATTTAATCCACAAATACTCTACAAATATTGCTTTATAAACCTTTATGGGACATAATTTCACAGAATAATTAATACATTGTTCCATTGTCACCTGTTTTTCTTTTAAGCAGACTCATATATCTTTATTTTGCCATAGCAAAATCTGGACGTGAATAATTCTTTCTATAAGAGGTTCATTCTTTTTACCCCAACTTCACCTATATACACTTGGATAACATTAATGAGGCTAACATGGAATCTTTATTATTGATTGAATTTTCATTATTCCTCTCCTATTTTACATTTCGATTGAAGAATTATATGTCATTTTTCAAATAGCAAAATATGGACTGTTTCGAACCTTAACGCTATCATTATCTCTATTTTTTTAATGATTGGTCCAAGTCTTCTTTTGAAGTAACTTTGCCGCATAAGTACATGTACGTAGACGATTCATGCCTGGATCATGATATAATTGTATTTCAAAATCAGAAATTTATTTAAAATATGAAGATAGTAGATAATAAGCAAGCTCGAAAATCCCATGGAACAAAACTGGTATGGAACTGAGTAAACACGAACATCTCAAAAAACCATCAAAAGTGGGATCAGGAGTCATGGAGGAATAAGCTTTACCTGTCGTCCTGTCACATCCGCTATTCTCTCCTTGTCATGATTGGGCAAACGAAAAAGTACACGAACAATTCAGTATGAAATTTACAGTCTCGAAATCTATCGTTTTAAAAGTCAGAAAATATTCAATTTATAAAGCGAAAGATTGCTTATGCTAACAGAATTATTGTCTTGGACATAGATTTGCAAAATTTTTAATCAACTTAGACTGTTGATATCTTTGTATTAGTTTTAACAGCACG
Source organism: Saccostrea glomerata (assembly GCA_003671525.1). NCBI lineage: Eukaryota > Metazoa > Mollusca > Bivalvia > Ostreida > Ostreidae > Saccostrea > Saccostrea glomerata. The sequence continues at coordinate 1,225,644 of PRKT01000101.1, read as the reverse complement.
TGTATAATTCAAATCACAAAAAGCATTTTTTACACCGGACTTTCTTTTCAGGGCTGCCTACGTGATGTGTTCATACTGGGTATCTTACATTACTTTTGTTTACATTTAATTGTAGTCTACGTGTATTCGTATTCTTTCTATACAGGACTGACCTGTGTAAGTGTTTTGAGTTTCTTTGGTATTTTACCCTTCTGTTGTGGAAGAAGCGCACAGACAATTTTTCGGTATCGAGTGGTTTTCAATAGCTATGTTGCATACTAGTTCATTCTTCTACACAGGTGGCAGCTAATTACACTTAACAGTGACAAAGTGGATGGTTTATATAGGGGTCCTCAGTTACCAGTCCCTGACCAAATAAAAGAATATGGCGGACACATTCCTTCCATGAATCGTTTTCAACTCTAATAAAGATGAACGACTGTTGGTGAAGTCTACCTCTACACTGCTTATAATGATCTAAATCAATCCTTCGAGAGATCATTAAAACAATCGCAGGTGTGCCACTATAATACAAAAAGACATTACGCTAAAAATCAATGTACTAAGAAGAGTGCATATATGAAAGTAATTGAGAATGCTGCTCTTTAATAAAAACTTTGTATATAAATGCAGGTATATATAAGATATGTGGGCATTTCCACTTAGTGGTAAATATTTAATATAAATTTTGTTATTTTAAGAAGTGAAAAAATATTCTTTTTTCTGCTAACCTAAAACGTGCATTGAAAAATCATTTTCCTATCACTTAGTACTTCTCCCCCAAATTCGAAATATATTTATTTACAATATATTTCTGTGAAGTACATGCAATGCGGTTAAATAAACCAGTATTATTAAAGGTTTAAATGCGGATTATACGTGCCATGATACTATATTGTCCTGTAATTGAATACAGAAGTTGATTGCACGAGAATTTAATTTTTTAAAAGAAAATTAAGCGTGTAAACGAGAACAATACAATTTTCCTTCCTAAAGGTTTTAAAGCAAAACATAACTATGTTTAAAAAGAAGAACTACAATGATATAAAAGCATTTAATATTATGTCCTTCTTCAATACTTCCTTCATTTAGATATCAATTATATAAAATCTCATAATGGAGACAAACATCTTAAACTCAATATTTCATAAAAGGAATATATATACTAGCAATGCATTACTTAAATTTATTCAATTTTTTGCGCTTAGTTTGGATTATATAATTTTCCTTCAACTGGAGCGAGTGGTCAGCCGAGTGTGTACAAATGAAACTAATGTTTCTAGTGGTTATTATCTGGGGAACAACCTAACTATACCACCAGAGGTATCAATGATATTAATATCATTATTCAAATCGTAGATGTACTTTTCTTTTTTTTTTCGTAATATATCTTGGCACAACATAAATCATAATTTGACAATGTTGTACTTTAAATGGCTGAATGATAAATTTATCATTTGAAAAATTTGGTAACAGGTACAATGACTGGGAATTTCAATAGTAAGAGGCATATTAATTTTTTGACCTTTGTAAAACTATATCAAATATAGAACTACCATTATGTACCAAGACCAGATTTATAATATTTTGATTTATATTCAACTTTCTGCACCTATGTATGCAAATTTAAAACAGTCCCCAAATTATCAAACGGTGCTTTTTACGTTTTAACAAATTGTGATGAATTATTTCCTTTTCTGTCTATATTGAAATTGAAGCTTCGGGTAGAGTTTTAATTTTCAATATAGTAAAAATAATTCTTTTATCATCGAAGGATTTTTCCTTTTCATAAAGCAAGTATCTTTCAAAAAGCATCAAGTCAACAGTTCAATAAATATGGAAGGATAAACAAGATAGTGTATCTTGATGCCCCTTCATAATATAAGGGTGAAAAAGGGGGATAAGGCGTAAATATTTTATAAAAGCACGTTATTATACCCTCCGCTTGAAAAATGGGAGGGTATATAATTATCGTACTGATCTCCATAGATCCAAAACTGAACAAGAATACTGAACTCCAAAATAGGCATATAAATGGAATTAATTTTGCCGTACAGGGGGATTTCAGCATATCCGTACACAAAACAGAGGTTAATCAGTGATGCCGTGAAATTAGCAGTCCCCCAAAGAACACTGAGGCCCAGGACAGACTTCTGGCGAAAGTTCTTCCAAACCTTGGGCAACAGAACTAGGAACCACAGGGTAGTACTGCAGAGGCCACATATGTTGGCCTCCATACACGTCCATTCCGGCCAGTTTGGACGGCAGTTATGTAAAAGTGGATCATCTGTTGTCTTATTCTGCATAGTCATTTTTTTCTCTCATCTGACTTCCAGCTAAAGATTGTATTTCTACTTTCGTTTAAATCTCGTGTTAATGATACACAGGAATAGTGTTTATAGAGCCTCGATTTAGTATTTGTGATTCAAGTACAACATGTACATTATTTTTATTGTGTGATTGTCTCATTAAATCGGAATTGCTTGTAAGAGCACATACTCATTATCGAATTAGTTTTGGCAATTTTTATATTATTTTAAATAACTTTCAGTCATAGTCACAGAAAAATTACCTCTAGGTCCACCGAATACAAAAGGAAATATAACTATTTACAAGGGATATCTTCATGCAGCTATGATTTTCAAAAGAAATCCTTGAACATTATTTAAGTCTGTAACTTTACACTGCTTAAATTCTTTGTTTTATTTAAATTCTCTTAAATAAAAAAGTATTACATGATGGCTTAACTTTTTACAAAATAAAACCAAATAGATACGAAGCAGAATTTATTCAAAGTTGTATACACAAGAAGAAGAAAACACTTTCTGAAGAGTTTAACTCTACTTTTAGAGATATCGAAAACGTATTAATGTTAAAAAAATGTTTGACTATTCAATAAACAATTTAGTTCTAGGAAAATACCCCGCCGAAGTATTGCCGACTCGGCGTTAAACATTATACAATCAATCAATCTAGCAATATACCCTTATCACTTGCATATGTGGATAATATGACATGGATGCTATGTTATTGTTGTACAGAGTATGATTGGTTATGTTATTGTTGTACAGAGTATGATTGGTTATGTTTTTGTTATACAGAGTATGATTGGTTATGTTTTTGTTGTACAGAGTATGATTGGTTATGTTATTGTTATACAGAGTATGATTGGTTATGTTATTGTTATACAGAGTATGATTGGTTATGTTATTGTACAGTAACCGTCTGTTACGCTTCGGGGTACCTACTTTAATACCACTGAATGAAATTTGATGAAACTTTCATAGAATCTTAATCATATATTGCCATTGTCACGTCCTATTTTATTTTTTGATCCGGCACATATTTTGGGTTTCCCATGGCAAAACATGTACACTGCCGTTATATTCATATGGGAGGCGGGGGTATCATTTAGTAAGCTCACTGCTCTTGGTACATCTAGTTTATATGTAACAAATAAGAAAAGAATAAAGTAGGAAGTAATGATTAAGGATATCAGATCCTCAGACAGGAAAGATAACTCCAAGAATTAATATTTAATTTGAAAAGCATCAAAATGAAACTTGAAAATGAAATTTTTTCATGCAACAATTTTTATTTTATTCATCTTTATAATATTCAAGGGTTTTGGAAATCTTCGAAAAGGTCTTATATAAGTTTACATTTGTACCCTATAAAGGAAAAATACTAGTACTACAGTTTCAGAGATGTAAGATTTTCTTCAATCCAGCCTTTGATAACAATGCTTATTAGCATGATATGAAATGAGAAGTGAGTTGTGGTGTCTTGCAATGATAGAAAAATCCTTTTGCACTATGCATTGTAGAATACATGACGGAAAAAGAAGACAAAAAATATCAAATAAGAATAAAAATCATGACAATTTCTCTGAATGTTTGGATACCTTTCGTTTTTTAACGTAAAATATATTTGTTGATCAATTTGCAATTAAAAAATACATTGCTGATATTCCAGTTCGCCTTTTCTGCAAAAATATTAGTGATTTGACAATTTCCCTTTATAACATGATTAAATTTGATCTTTAACTAAAGAAATACTGTGGTTAAATTAACATAACTTTTTGGATTCATGGATACTTTTATGAGTATTTTTGATTACTTAACTGCTACTTTTATAGATCTGAGTACCAGACTACTTTAAATTCAACATTTTTTTTCTCTACTTATTCCTACTTGTTATTCATTGTAAAGGAGTTTTATGAAGAGACTTACTTTTACATTTGACAGCTGACTTTTACATTTTAGTGAATGGAGTTTGTCTATGTTTAAATGTAAAAGTCAGTCGTCAATTGTAAAAGTAAGTCTCTTCATAAAACTCCACTAGGAAGCTTACATATAAAATTTGATTTAAAATGATAACTTTAAAAAATATATCTTTTCTGCTCTTGGTTCATGGAAAAAACTAAACCAAGCTATTCATACAATAAACCTAACTTTGGAATCGATGTTAACAGCTTTTACTTTTTTAAAAGAAAAAAGTCTTATAAATGAAGGAAATGGAGATAACGAACAGTATCCAATATCGAAGTCGATAAAACAATACAAAATAGCAGCAGAGAAAACACGAACCTCCAAAACATCAGAGGTGGGATCGGGTGCCATGGAGGACTGGGCATCCCCTGCCGACCGGTCACCTCCGCCGTGTGCTCCTTGTCATGATCAGGAAATAACGAAAAAAATCCGTCATCATTAGAGTGTTAAAATAATGGACTAACAATTTGTATGAAAAACGTCGGTCTGCATTTGACAGAATGATAAATTGTTTTTGCTGACAAGGTCATTGTATCGACCATAGAACTTACGAAATGATGACTTTATGCAAGACTGTTGAAATTCTTATTTCTTCAACTTGTTTATGAATAATTTCCCTCGTTTTAGAAATTGTTTAGAGCATGCTCTTGCGTATCGAATCAACTGAGATATATAAACTCCATATGCAGGTGATGCAGGTATATTGCTGCATAAGTAAGGGAAGTTGACGATAGAAATGTTAAAGTCATCACGTTTATCATAGAGCTTGGTTGTTGAAATACCATTAATGTCTTTTTGAAGTAAAATATCCAAGTATTAAACAGATGTGTCAGACTCTGTTGTATCTTTTATCCAAGGTCATCAGGATATATCGTATCGACCTAAGAATGGAAGTTACCAGTGTTAATTGACATTACGTCGTTGATATATCTAAATGTCGAGTTGAAGGTCACAGCAAGTGTTTTTTTCTTTTCATGCATAAGATTTTGCACAAATTCTGCTTCATATGAATCTATTAATAGGTCTGCTAATAACGGAGTGCAATTGGTACCCATGGGAATTCCAATCTATTGTTGGAAGACCTAATCACATAAAATAACATAGATATTGTCAATCAGAAACTCAAGCATCTTTTTGATGTCAACTTTAGAGTACTTGTGTGTGCAATCAGAATGTGTTTTAACAAAATTATTTTTGCAAATGACCAATGACCAAGTAAGTAAATTTACGAGCTCTATTTTTATTGAAAAAGAAGCAGTCAATGATGACAAAAAGTCTGGACTTTAATTTATCGTGGGGAATGGTTGTGAATAAAGTTGAAAAAAGTAAGTTTTTAAGCTTTTGATTAATTTTTCTCTCATGGTTTTCAAATTTTGTACTTTAAGGAAATAATACTGATAATTAAACAAATTGATTCCTATGTTGTTGTAGCGATTGTTGACAAAAATGAAACTATCGTACTATTTGAAGCTTTAACATATCATGTTACACATGAAATCGTGGATCTCATGGCATTACCCAACACAACGACAATGGAAACCAGCATAAGAAATATCATTTTACGGTAAAATTGCAACGATAACAAATGATATATAGAATCATTAAAAACTTATCATCAAGATGCAGTACGAAAAAGGCGAACAGTAATCGAGCTATAACACATCCATTGATATTCATCATTTTCAAAAAACTAAAATGAAGGAATTTTTTTTTTTTTAAAATTCAAACTACTGACCAGACTGTCAATTTAATGTGACATGAAAGGAAAAGTTGATGAAAAAAACTATTATTTAGTTAATTATTGAAAGATAAGAAAAGTGCTAGATTTTGAGGTTTGAGTTGAAATACACCAATTACTATAAACAAATATCTCCTTTTTGGATAGCTATGGCATGTCAAGTAGTCTTTCAAATTTTGCTCCATGTTGATTCTATATCCACTGCTGTTACTAACGGCAAATTCCATGCAGTAAGGAGTGACTGATAGTATTTCAATTGGACATAAGACAGCAATCTTTATATATATTTTTTTTTAAAACGTACAAAAGCAACATTAAAAACCTTTTTTTAATTTAAGAAGTCTAATTTCCTTTTGTTCGACAAAAACTAGCAATTTTTACAATCCTTTTTTCCCTCTTCGAATATTTTTTTAAATGAGAGAAATTTTAATTCTCCTGTGGACGTCAACATCCGAGAATTGTGAACAATATTTCACATTTTCTTTTTTTCTTCAAGCATCAAAACATCAAAAAAATAAAAGACAAGTCATTGTAAAAAATCAGATATTATATCTAATATGAAACGTCATTTGATAAGAAATGGAGATAAAATAGATGATGAAATAATGAAACATGAGAGTCTCGACTGTAGGAGGACCACAGGGATTCGATGATGAATCAGGGAGAAACCCTCAGTCTGTCTTATTTTATTCCTTCGCGGGGTTTATTTTTTAAGAAATTTCAACGACATATACTTTGACTTATATCTTTAAAGGGTGTGTTTATATAATAAAGATCAATTTGTTATTTCTATTTCCAAACAAGATAATGATAATCAACTCTGAATCTAATAAAAGACCCCTCTTATTTTTTTTTTCTTTATTTGTTCGATCCTTGGAGCTAAACAATCAAAATGCAAGCTGGTAGACATAATGTGTAAATGTTAACATTGTAAAGATATCAATTCAATCCTACATTGAGTCATCTGATTTTGATTTCAACAATTGTTAAATTCCTTTAAAAGTATGGGGGAAACATGGGGAATATAATTAATTTTAAAATTCAGTTATGTGAAATTTAGAGATAATGAAAAATGATCGATCTCAAAAACCCATAAACAATACAAATATTTGAATAGTGAATATATGGAGATGACGAACATTATTCAAGCTCAAAAGTCCATTTAACAATACAAAAAATGATCAAAGCAAACACGAACCTTCGAAACATCAGAGATGGTATCAGGTGCCATGGAGGAGTGATCTTCCCCTGTCAACCAGTCGCATCCGCCGTGTGCTACTTATTATGATCGGGAAATAACAGAAAATCCGTCGTCAAGTCAGTGTATTAATAATGGACTAACAATTAGCATGAAAAGGGTCAGTCAGCATTTGACTCAATGATAAATTGTATTTTCTGAAAAGGTCATTGTATCGACCAAAGAATTTACGAAATGACGACTTTAAATATTAATGAAATAGCTGATGTTCTTGTTTCATCAACTTGTTTGTCAAATATTTATCTCGTTAAGAGCATAAATAGGGCATTAATCACAAACCCTGGAAACTCCACAGATGGGATCAGGTGTCCAGTAAAAGTTACAAGCATCTTTTGACAGTCACACTCAACATGAGCCCAATATATTTGTCAGGTAGACAGAACTATCCGTAGTCAATTCTGTATAACAATAATAGCCTCACAATTTGTATGAGACAAGCTTAAGGGTACTTAACACAAACAAAAAATTGATGCATGGATTGATATATATTTTTTGATTGATTTTGATTTGAAATGACACATATAAGAAATCCCTGAAATAAAATGAAATCGTAGGATTTCCTTGGTGCTTTGATATGAGACTTTGTTTAGCTTTCTCTATAATTCCAGACAAAATTTTGATTTTTTAAAAATCTTATGACAAATTAAATCTTATAAAATGCTCCCACTATACTTGGTTAACATTATTTAGATCCCGATTTTAATGTTAATATATGAGAAATGTTGTTGATTTCTGAAAAAAAATTGTGTTATTTATCCTTAAATCGGTCAAATTACGACCCAATAATGGCCTTTCATTTACAAGGTCATTCATTAAATTTACTTAATACTAACATTTAACGTAGCCGTTAAAATCCCTGCAACGTCAAATAATCAGTGTAATTTAATCGGCAACTTAGAATACTTTACATCATAGCAACTCAATTTACTTGCAAAACCACAGTGGTGTGAGACTACAGAGTAAAATTGATCTGCCCCTCCACAGTTCAATCAGTCAATGTAGGATGCCATTGCCTGCAGTGTAATACCATTCTGGAAAACCTTCGACAGAAAATTAGATCCTATGTATAAAAAAAAATCGAAATTTTGACATGCCGCTGAAAAAAGATTCTTGTAAAAGATATATCTCTCGAAATGAGGTTAGACCATTTTTTGAAGATTTTTCTTTATTCTTCTCATAAAAAAAGACGCAATCTGTTAATATCGAAAAAGAATCTCCTTGACAGCAGCAATACGTTCAAGCTAAAATTGTTGTTGTGAATTTTCCAAAATTAGCCAGACCAGAGAAATTACTGTAATAGATTTATTCTTACTGTGCCATAAAATACTTTTTGTCTATTGAAATTTCTTTATTCAAATGAGCTTTTAGTTAAACTATAAGGTAATACTAATATCAGGTACAAGAGTTTAGCAGCCATGCAATTCCCTTATAGATTCT
>PRKT01000101.1:1146364-1216088 GCA_003671525.1 Saccostrea glomerata | reverse complement strand
AATGTAGGATGCCATTGCCTGCAGTGTAATACCATTCTGGAAAACCTTCGACAGAAAATTAGATCCTATGTATAAAAAAAAATCGAAATTTTGACATGCCGCTGAAAAAAGATTCTTGTAAAAGATATATCTCTCGAAATGAGGTTAGACCATTTTTTGCAGATTTTTCTTTATTCTTCTCATAAAAGAAGACGCAATCTGTTAATATCGAAAAAGAATCTCCTTGACAGCAGCAATACGTTCAAGCTAAAATTGTTGTTGTGAATTTTCCAAAATTAGCCAGACCAGAGAATTACTGTAATAGATTTATTCTTACTGTGCCATAAAATACTTTTTGTCTATTGAAATTTCTTTATTCAAATGAGCTTTTAGTTAAACTATAAGGTAATACTAATATCAGGTACAAGAGTTTAGCAGCCATGCAATTCCCTTATAGATTCTAAGTTAACGAAAGTATGATTTTTTTAATAACAAGAAACTCTTAACCACAATTTAGATTGATCTGGCTGTGTAAATTAAGATGTTTCAATTCCAATTTCGATGAAGTCTTTTTAGCTCATTATTTACAACTTTATCATTGTTAAACGATTTCGTCGCACTTTTTCACAGCTGTTGCCTATTTTCGACCTTCTAATTTAGTCTTTCTCTTGTTCCAGTTGTAACGTCTATTATCGTCCATTTATCAGATATAGCTTTTATCGTCAGGATTGCCGTTGTACATTGACTACGTATGTGTTACTTTTATTTGGTAATCAGTTTCTCAGCCCCGTAATACGTCATACCTATGTACGCTGACATGTAGGAAGTGTGACGTATCTACAGAACCTAGTAGAAGTTAGAAATTGTTTCATTTCATAGAAAGTCAACTAAGGATAAGATGATTTATTTCATATATTTTTTAGTTGATATAATAAATAAAATCGACAAGGTCAAATATTATCAAAATAAAGTTTTTAAAAGGTCACTATTTATGTCATTTCTTTATCTTTTTAAAGAAATGTTAAATACAAAATAAATCTTTTATTTTTTCTTTCGAATTTAACGATGCCGAGTCTAATTCGAGTGCGCATGGCCTTACCCAGCTTTTTATTTTCATGCAGTTTTAAGTACGAGAGCACACCTCTCCAAAATATTATGATTTTAATATAAAATTAACATTATCTGTAACACCTACTGGTCTGAAAATGTGATTTTATAATTAGGTAAAAACTCTGAAATGGCCCTAACGACGTCACTGTTTTCCGATTCTGCAAGCAATGCACGACGCTGAAGAATGCCACATGACTCGCTTATACAGTGTATGTTCGTAGACGGTCATGGATATTATACAAAACATCAAAAGAAACATACTAGCAATCTAAATATTGTCAATTCTTAACCAATTATCTGCGCTGATAATTCACCTGCCCAAATATGTATTTATACCACAATATGGCAATTTTAGAGTTATTATTCATCGAAAAAAAACTTTGTAATTAACCTTGATGGTAAACCTTTTTTTTTATTATTATATCATTATATTTTTTTTAATTTCACAATTTGGTGACTTATTACAATAACTTTCATATATACTTGAGTGAAAAAGAAATCTCTAAGGCAGAAATACAAAAAATATGGGGAAATTGTGATAATTCAGCGCTATTCCAACTAATTCCCGTAGGGTCCAATAGTGAAATTTGACAAACCCGTTGCCTATTTTCGACCTTTTATTTTAGTCTTTCTCTTGTTCCAGTTGTAACGTCTATTATCGTCCATTTATCAGATACAGCTTTTATCGTCAGGATTGCCGTTGTACATTGACTACGTATGCGTTACTATAATTTGGTAATCAGTTTCCCAGCCCCGTGATACGTCATACCTATGTACGCTGACATGTGGGAAGTGTGACGTATCTACAGAACCTAGTAGAAGTTAAGTGATCTTTTGGGGTATTTGTCTCTAGCTAACGAAACTAGAAATTGTTTCATTGCATAGAAAGTCACCTAAGGATAAGATGATTTATTTCTTATATTTTTTAGTTGATATAATAAATAAAATCGACAAGGTCATATATTATCAAAATCAATTTTTTGAAAAGAAACTATTTATGTCATTTCTTTATCTTTTTAAAGCAATGTTAAATACAAATTTATTTTTTATTTTTTTCTTTCGAATTTAACGATGGAAAGTCTAATTCGAATGCGCAAGGCGTTAGGCAACTTTTTATTTTCATGCAGTTTAAAATGCGATAGCACACCTCCCCAAAATATTGTGATTTTTATCTAAAATTAACATTATCTGTAACAATTACTGGTCTGAAAATGTGATTTTATAATTAGGTAAAAACTCTGAAATGGCCCTAACGACGTTTCCATTTTTTCGATTTTGCAAGCAATGCACGACGCTGAAGAATGACACATGACTCGCTTATACAGTGTATGTTCCTAGACGTTCATAGATATTATACAAAAACTGATGACAGAACATCAAAAGAAACATACTAGCAATCTAAATATTGCTAATTCTTAACCAATTTTCTGCGCCGATAATTCACCTGCCCAAATATGTATTTATACCACAATATGGCAATTTTAGAGGTATTATTCATCGAAAAAAATAAACTTTGTAATTAACCTAGATGGTAAACCTTTTTTTTTTATTATTATATCATTATATATTTTTTTTAATTTCACAATTTGGTGACTTATTACAATAACTTTCATATACTTGAGTGAAAAAGAAATCTATAGGGCAGAAAAACAACAAATATGGAAAAATTTGATAATTTAGCGCTATTCCAACAAATTCCTGTAGGGTCCAATGTTTAATAGAAAGGAAATAAAAGTACCAAAGGTTCCTTGCTTCAAGTTCCCCAAATGATATAAGCGCTATTTCTGAATTACTAGTTTTTAAACAGGAGAAGTTAATACTTCTTGTACTAATCAAGAAAACATATCTTATTGAAATAAGTGAAAGTTATAATCATGTTAAAGTATATTTGCACTTTGCATATAAGCGTGCTCTTGTTGCCTACGTCAGTTTTTGAGAAAATACGAACATAGTAATCGTCAGCCCGCTGTCTGAGATAAGCGATTGTGGTTTTACGTAAAGTACAGAAGTTTATCTCCTAATCAAATCCTGGAATCGAGCTACTACAGCCCGCGTTAGAGGTCTGCGGGATAATTCCGCTCGTTGTGACAAAACGGACATTTTTGTGACGTTGGTAACATCTGTCTTGAACAGAACTGTGTTACAGATAGTCTTGTCTCCTGCAGGGAATTATTCATATGCGAAGTTTAAAGCATTGTCTGTGTAACATATCCCAAACATGGTACAGCATTATCTTTGATTGATGGATACACTCGGGATATACTAAATGGTTTTTGAGGCAGTGAATCTTAATTTGAAAATATAAATGCATCTTATATTTCAGAAATATATCTTGTTTGCCAAAACAGATTGCCAAAATCCAATCCGAACATCCTGAAATACAGTTTTCCCAAAAGGGGTTTCTTAAAATATTTCACGATATCTTATACATGTACTTATATAGAGATCTGAATTCGTTCGAATTCGACTTTGGGCGAGACACTTATATACCTATATGTACATTTGTAAGTTATAATTATTATATAACTATTAAATTAATAAGTTTTTGATAAATACTACAATTTTAACAGAAAATAATGAGAAAATTTTTTTTGAGGTAAACAATTTTTAACATTATCTACGTCCTATTCTTTTTCTAGAAATGTTTGAAATCTCTACTTATCCAATTTTTAACAGCAATTTTTTTTCGTTTGATATAAAAGCAAAAAAAATTAGGGAATAAAATCGTCCTTGTTTATAGTTTTAACTTTTTATCTTTACCTGCTTTGAAGTTACTGTATACCACTTTTTTCGATACGGAAGAGGATGTTCAAACAATAACCAAAGGCAGTAAGCTCCTTTTTTTTTTTACAAATACCAGGGGTAAGTTGAAAACAAAAAGAAATCAAGGTTTAAGTTAGCTGCAGAACTGTAGCTCTCCGAAAAAAATATTTTGACAGACCGGAGAGCTACAGTGTCACCCATTGAAAAAAACTGTATATTTATTGCGCACACAATTGTGTGCTGTTTCTCGATTTATTTCTCCATGTTTTTAAAATTGTCATCTTAAGATATTACTAACCGTGCGTTCCTAATATATTCTTTCACTGTTTCCACAACAAAATATTCCTTATAATTGTTGTTAATAGCCCTCCTGGCTTTGTAATTGAGATCATCGCAAATTTCGTCTATTTATACTGCTATTTTGGTTTGCAAGATAATTCGCTCCGACGCTCTTCGTGCAGATGTCAAATGCGAGAGTACTTCATAGAAGAGTAAGGAACTTTTTCAAATCTAACTTATTCGTGATAGAGGTAGGAATTTGGAAGCATTAATCCAGAACTAAGCGCAACTTTTTGTGCGCAATAAATATACAGTTTTTACAATGGGTGAGCTCTCCGGTCTGTCAAAATAGTTTTTTTTCGGAGAGCTACATTTCTGCAGCTAGGTTAAAGTCCACAAATTGTTCAGTCGAAACAATAAACTTATTAACAAACACTATCGTTTTACCGAATATTGACTGATATTATTGTTATTATTTTTAAATCAAATAGTCCACGATTTTTTTTCTGCGTGACCAGTCGACAAGGGCTGTTAACATTAACTCTTCCAAGGACTCTGATTTCATCCCTGGTGTCTTAAGATTAGTCCGTTTATGCCCTGTATCTTAATCTATTGTTCCAATAGACTTCTGAGCTTGGTTACCTTTGGTTTTCTTCATATTTGATATATGTATATCCTCGTCTTACGATTTATATCGGGAAAATTGTATACCTTTGTCGCCTTAAGGGACGTTTAAAAACATCAAAGAAGCAAACTATATATCTAACAGGAGGATAAAACTTCCATCAGGAAACTTTTAACGAAGAATCCACGTTGTAAGACGTCATTGTTAAGAGAACGAACCCAAGACTGTCTCGGCTAATGAAAATGTGAATAACACGTATTTGTGAATGACATGCAACTACTCTGAAGGGATGATGGGAAATCTTCAGTTGTCTACAAAATAGTACTATATCTTGATAATATTTTGTGCATGTATATATGGGGTTTGTAAATGTAGTATCTATTGTTACTGTGATTTTTGGTGTATATTTACTCCTTTGAAAAATATTGGGCGTATCCATCAGGTTTACTTCTTACAATATGGTTTAATTTTTAATTTCACTTGAAAAAAATTATGTTTGAATAATACTGCTTACTGTTTTTTATTTATTAAGTCTTTCAAATGAAATAATAAGTGAAGAAGTTTTCTAATGAATTTCTTTATTTTCCTTGTGTTTATGTGAATAACAAGTTGAAGTGTATTTATTTATAAAGTGTGATTAATCATTTTAAAAAGTTTTTTTTTAATCTGTGAGAAAGCTTTTTTGACAAATGTTTTTTCCTTAAGACAAATATTTAGTACATACTATTGTTATTGAATCAAATCTCTATGCATGAAATTGGGTATTTTAACAAAATATATTATGAGTATCCTTCAATACATGTATATAGAATAGATTAAAATTTCATTTGGTTTAATTTCATTTATTTTATCCAATCTTACTCGTGATTATTCTAAAAAAAACCTTCATTTTAGTAAAAATCATTATTTCCAAATTAAAGCATTGAAATCATGGTTTTAAAGAAAAGGCTTTAGTAACTTTTGTTTTACAAAGTACATGTACATGTACCTTATATCCAAGCTGAATGTCAAATGTAAGGCGTGGAAACAAATAACAAATATTGCCAGGCTGGTAGAACAGTTACATCTACAATTCAAAGACAGCACGTCAGCAAAAATGTGTTAACAATTTGAGGAAAAATGTATTTCCCAGAAAAATATCTGCCTTCATCTTTGTACAACTATATAAATGTGATATTATTGCACCTTATTTCTGAGAATAACATGCTTAATACAAAAAATGTTTATAGCACACGACTGCACTAATATATGTACCTGCGTCTAAAAACAAATCTGAAGATAATCAAGTTAAAGTGCATCCATTTGGTGAGAAAGATGATAATTATGCAACTGTATGAACATTCGCTCGGTCTTGTAATGCCCTCGCACTTCCCCATTTTAATGAATGATATTGCAAACCATACCTAATTGTTTGCCAATTGTATTGAATTTTTACAAAAAAAAATTTTCTGATATATTGTATAAATATGTAAAGAAAAACACAGCATTGAAAGTTTAATTCTAATTATTGACACAGAAATGCTGCAAAATTATCGTAATTTGCAAGAACTGATTCAAGATTTTTCGAGAGTAGATTATTAAGCCCAGAAATCTGCTTTTATTCAGAGTACCGGGTATATAATTATTGTACCATATATAAGATTTAGAAGCGCAGTTGAAATTGTAGAATTAAGTAAATTAAGATAAGCACTTACTAATTGTATCGCAAATTATTAAGAAATATTTTTTTTAAATCTATAAATAATGTAGATATTTCCTTTTCCAATTGCATTATGGCCAGAATTAAAGTTTCATGACCAATGTTAAAGTGTCTTAAACTTTTTTGTCATGTTACAAAGATTTAAAAGCCATAACACAAGCTTTGACTAAGGTAGCAGTTTAAAAATCAATGTAAAAGTTCAAGGAGAAATAATTACAATTGTTGATATCAAAAATAGAAAGGAATTGTACAAAAAAAAAAATACACATATGTGATTTTATTAGAAAGCCCTAGCACCAACCATTAAAAAGTTTTGACCAAGTTAAAAGTTTTTAAAATTGAGTCAAACTCCGAAGACAAGGTCAAAGGATCAAACTTTTATGTTCTTTTCGGAAGGTTTTGTCACAGGAAATATACACAGATTACATGAAATCCCTATTTTGAACACTTTAAACTTAAGATAAAGATTTTTAAAAAAAAAGGTCAGAAAAGGTCAAGGGCAAAAAGTAAAAAAACAATTAACCAGAGAAAAAGTATTGTCACAACAAAAAACGGCTAAATTATAAAGTGAAACCTGTCTAATCCAATATGCACTGGGAGACAATTTTTTTGTCAGAATAGACAGGGTGTCGGATTACACGGTGTTAAAAACAAGGAAAATACTAAGATGGGAAAGAAATTAAACGTTGGAATTCACAGTGTGTCGGATTATTCAGGTGTCGGATTAGACAGTTTTCACTGTATAACCCCTAGAAGTAATTGTTAAAATGAAATGGTTATTGTAAAAGTGTGGTAAAATTTTACAAAAGTTTGCCAAACTCCAAGGTAAGCTCAAGAGGAAAAAACGTTGGTACCCGAAGAAAGGCTTTGTCACAAGAAATAAATATGTAAAATAATAAACGCCAAAGCTTTCATCAATCGAAAGCAAATTTAAAGTTTTTGCAGTCAGACAGCTAGACGAAAGAATGGACAGAGGAAAGCTACCGCTATATGCCCTTCTCGTCGGTAATTGGGGCAAAAGGGATGATAAATTTTTAATTTGATTAGATTGAGGGTAAATCGTTAAAAAGCACCTAAAGTAATATTTTTTTTAAAATATCCCAAAGCGTTTTGATTCCATATGTTGAATATAATTTTTCATGAAATAATCTTCTTAAAAGACAAAAAGAGATACGTTTTTATTGCTTTGAAGATGTTGAGAACGGATGTTTTTTGAACTTTAAATCTCCCACACAGAAGATATAAATTGCTATGTTTTCAATATTATTTCTTAAATTAAAACTATAATGATAATAAGTAGGAAGAAAATGACAATACGTACATGTACGTCTCCCTTGCATTGAAATATTTGGAAGAATATTATATTTCTGACTTATTAACAAATACATGTACATGTACTATCAAATTTAAATTATCAACAAGTATTAATACCAGAGTTATATTTGAATGATATTCAATTTTTTTTATATGACTTTTATATGTGTTTGAATTAATTTAAACATGTCTTTTTCTAATTGAATCGTGGTGTTTTCGTTCCTGATTCAGGTGCAGTTTAAGCACATTTCTTTCTAAAATAGTCTTATCTTTGTGGATAAATGATACATGTAGGTGTTTTGAAATTTTCTTTTTTTGAGGATTGGCAATTTCATAAGATTTCATGAAGAATGTTTATTTTCCAAGAAGACATAAACCAATTATCAGATACCTTTGTATGAATTTTATCCTCACACAAATAATTGTTTTTATTTACCTGTAAATAAAATTTTATTATTTTTTAAAATTTTTATGTGAAATCATTCAATTTATATCAAATTATATAATCAATATTAATAAAAAATTCCATAGAATATTGATAATTTTTCAGGCTTATTAAAAACACATCAAGTTTACTCCATAAATTGTTTCTAACATATTACTTTTATTTTAAAAAGACAAATTGTTAGATTTATTGTTAATTTTTACAAAATCAATTTTGATTGTTAAATCAAGATACCATACATTCAATTGCACATTAAAGATACGTAAATAGCCTATAACTAACTGTTAAAACAAAAAAAACGTGCACTTACAAATGTTACGTTAAGGCCTACTGACACGCGAACTTTCCTCTTACTGTATAACAAACCCCATGAACTTTTGATGCAAAATCTTTTTTTCTCAAATCTTGGACCAGAGGGTAGGGAGAGCTATAAAAGACGAACAAAATATATAGGGAGAAATCTTTTTAAAATCTTTACAGTAACAAAATATGTCGAAAAAGACAGCACCATGCAGGGTAATTCAGGTAGGGGTTATATCCAACTTACAAATAACAATGTAGAGTTGATCAAGTACGTCGTCTACGTTACCGAATAATATCATATTTTTGTATGCTTTGAATATATTGTATTAATTATAGAATAATAATTGTTTGAATTCAAAAAAAGGAATCCTTGCAAATAATGCCGCATGGAGGGTTTTTTTTTATAGACGGATAGAAGGGAAAAAATTCCTCTATTAACTTCAACTGATTATGAATGAGACTATTAGATTATTTACTGAACAATTGACTGTTTCTACTTCCGCAAAAAAAAAAATTAATTAATAAGATAGGAAGTGTATCCGATTTGCAACTTAATTATCTTGACAAAACACAATGTAGACAAATCCTCTGAGTTATTGATCTGCTCTTAGAGTTGTTTCAGTCAAGGTTCCGCGTGGGCGGTGGTATAGCATTGACCATTCTGTGAACCCACCAACGGTAGTTTTGCAGGAATTAAATTTTGGAAATAAAATGGTATTATTTTTTTGCCGACTTATTAAGTTTTTTTTCTTTTTCTTTGTCGATATTATTTCCTTGTCGACTTTTTATGATCTTTTTCTTTGCCAATTTTTTTTTCTTTGCAAAAAATACATCTGAAGTTAATACAAATTTTTTTTTCAAAGAAAGTTATTCCAAGCATAATGCAACTTTTTTTCCCTGAATGTAAAGTACATCTACACGAATATCTATATTGATTCAAACGGAATAATAAGACGACATTATTAACGTCTTAATCCAAATTTTTATACTTTTAAACATTAGAGAAATATGAAGTTTTTATGTAATAATTGACCAATTTTCAGAATTGAGGTTTTATAACAACGGTTAGATGTAATGCCCCATTACTACTTTTGCCAAACTACGTTTTACGTCACAGCTCCCTATTGGTTCATAGTCATATATTTATTTATTTATTATAATAACCCGTTTTGATATTTAAATAGGACAGTTATATAAATTGTAAATGTCTTTTATCAGTCGGCATTGTCTGTGACACAAAAATACTTATAGAATTTATTTATATTTTTTTTTACTGTTTCAGATTATTGTCTTGTAATTATATAAATGGCATCGTTACTGTTATACATGTATAACGTCTGTTCAATTCAAATAAGAATTACAAGCACAAGTGGTAATCAGCTGTTTGAAACATTTTTCATTCCGTCTGTAGCTCAAAATAAACGTAATTACTTGCCTTTATTTTTCCAGTTATTTCAATTGTCAACTGTTACCTTTTTATTTCAGCTCATTTGTCAAGTATTAACTTCTATTGACGGATATTTCTAAACTTAAAATTCCTCTTTCACCACAACATTTTTATTCAACAGATTTAGAATATATGCGTAATTTAAGTGTTAGAATATTTTAGAACAGTATCATATTGATCTTGTATCTTATGAAAAAAAATAATAGTTCTCCAAGTTCGCCAAGTAATCCAAGATATTGATTTCTTGTTTCCAAATATGACGTACTTTTGTTTACTTGTGACTTTCATATGTCTAGAAAGAGGCACAATGACGCAAAAACAGCCAAATTGTGCGACGCAAAATAAGACCTTGAAGTGAAAAAAAATCATAAATAGTTTCAGAATATTAAGCCTTTTCTTTGTCAATTTTTTTTTCACTCCTGTATGCGTCTATTAACCTAAAACAAGTCAACATATCTCAAGTTTCTGAACCGTCGCGTATAATTTTTAACTGCGTACGCTGTTGGTAGAAACTCGATTTCTCTGGTCTTGGTCTGTATTTTGCTTGAAAACAGGGCAGTTAAGTTCGCCAAAATATACTTTAACTTATACATGTGTATGCTCATTTTCGCCATTTCTGTTATTATATTATTAATACAATTTTTGACAAGGAAAACATCAGTGTCTATAAGATGAAAACTAAATATTAGGTTTAAAAAACATTTACTGAACATTTGTGAGTGTGAAAAATTAATCTCAATTATAAACAACAATCATTAACAACAGTCACGTGCAAGTAGCTTCAAAATGAGGTTCGGTGTAAATCAATAACTTTAAAGTCTGCAGACTATTGGAAGGTCTTCGGAAGCTACGTCTATCAGACTCAATTTTTCCGACCAATCTAGTCTTATCATAAGGGTAAAAATTTCAGAAAAATTTAACCATCTCAAAGAAGCACAGTTTTATGAACTTATTTACGGAAACAAACATTTAAAATATAATTCAGGAAACTAGGCTGTGTATTTTTATATGGTTATATAAATATACGTAAGCGTTCATACAATAAGAAAAATATATATACTTATTTAATTTACCTTTCGTTTGTTTATTTGGTAGAGTCCCTTAGAGAATTTTTAACTCATATTGAGTCACAATCACTTACCAGTGAAGTGCTGCGGTGCTGCAAATTAAAATTTGTACTCGGCACTGACGGCCTTTGAGCAGTAAAGGGATATTCTTACCAGCAATAACTAAAAATTGGACGTTGGTTTATGTGGCCTTTTCAATTCATACACAAACGTTTCCTCAACAAAATGGAACTCGTAAGTTTTCATATTTCGTGATTGGTCATCGACAAAATAACTTTTAAAAAATAATTCTGATTCTTATTAAGCAGAATTTTTTTCAAAAACTTCTACATGTACAAAAAACTCCACATTCAGATACATTTGTATAGACGACTTTTTATCAATTAATTATTTACATGTATATAGTGAAATTGAAATGTAAGATACCACAGTATCTACAACATCTATTCCATATTTGGATATTTAACTGACCACAGATAACAAAGGCCAACAAACAAGTAAATTGTAAGATTTCAAAAGTCAACCTTCCCTTTTTATGTAGTTATTTTCCGCTGTCATCAACACATGTGTGTTAACATCTCCCAAACGTATTCGATACTTTCAAAGAGCATGCTGCTGAGAGAGCGACTTGACAGATCAGTTGGTGATACATGGATCTTAACAACCTCTTACATGTATATATAGTAAGCATTTTGTAAATTCGATTGCCGTTATAATAACCTTGTTAGTACAACTTATTATTGGGTCGTATTTTGGCTGAATTTCATACCGATGATTATCTAAGAGTATTCTGTTTACATGATCAATACATGTGGCTAACTCCGGGTATGACCGTTTAATATGGGATGCTTTATCTCTCTAGGCACCAGATCCCATCTGTAAAATTTTGCAGGGGCTCATTCCCAATGCTCTATTTACAGATTTGGATTTTTTGTAGATTTTTCTGAGATCTATCATCCCTTTTTTCACTTCGTTTCACATTTAAGAGACGTCGTTTAAAATAAAATTATTCTTAATTCTTCTTCCAATTTCATTGAATCTCTTTAGTCCAACCAAAATAAATGAGTTTTTTTTAATGACACTTATATTATATTTTATTCAGAAATGATTTACAGACAAGAGATTTCATAACGTTTGGAAAATTTTTCGAAAGTATGCTTGCACTATGATTGATGGTGAATATTTGGGAGCTATCTGACGTCACACGTGTGAGAAAATCCTAATATAGTATACGGTAGACTGATGTCTGAGATAAGCGACTGTGGTTATGTTAAGTACAGGAGTTTATCACCTAATCAAACCCTAAAATCGAGTTACTACAAATAGTCTGGACGTCCTTCTGGATTATACCACACGTTTTTACTGAAGTAGATCGTCATTTTCGTGACTTAGGGCCCATCCATCTTTCAAAATATTGAATTAAATGCATCCCCAATCTCCTGCAAGGGATCGTTTATATGCAAGATTCTATGAATAAGTCCTATGTGTCGGATTCCAAAGCTGAAGAGCTTTAACTGAGATTGATTATGTTGGATTCAACTATCTCTGAACATGAAGTTGTACTTTAAGGAATGAATGCATATTAATTTTATCATTCATGAAAGTTGTAATCAGTTGTTAAGTTTAACTAATTATTTGACAATCTGTTTTTATATGGTAATAACAGTTTGAATGTTTAATCTAATTCTTTGTTCTAATATTGCCGTCATTTTTTTTTAAGATTCTATAAGAAATGTCTATACTACAAAATAATTATCGACAAGATAAACTTGATCAATTAATAATATGGAAAGTTTCTTTTTTTCAGTTAAATGCTTTTACTTTAATATTTGTTAAAAATGAAGGGTAAAATTAGGTATTTTTACTTAAACGAAGCATATTTAATGAAGCTCTTCGCATAAATCTATTTCAATATGTTGAAAATCGGTTCTATATAATCATAAACCAATATAAAAGAGCAAACTTTCTTAAAATTTGTGATTACAAAGAACTATTTATGATTTTATTTTTTGAGGACTTATTTTACGTACTTTCGGTGAATTAATTTACATGTATTTAACGAAAAATAACACTTTTTTCAGAAATTGGAAGTTTATCTCATGTTTTTCTGTTCATAAAATAACCTGAATAATGTTAACGTTAGTTTGAAAAAAATAGGATTTTATAATGAAGGTAAAGAATGTGTATACAGTTGAATAACACTGAAAAGGTCATATTGTGGCATTTTTCAGCATCAAAGAAGACAATCTCCTATTATTTTAAGGAGTTTACTATTTGCGTCATTCCTATTCAAAATATTATATATATATATATATGTCAATAAATGCATTAAGTGTTTTGCATGTGTAATATATCCTTTAAAAAGTTCACAACTGATCCGAGAAATATATCTTTACAAGGTGAAGGCCGTTATGCTGCATGTGATATGAGCAGCAAAAAAATTACCTTCACCTTGTAAAGATATATTTCTCGGATCAGTTGGGAACTTTTTGAAGAATATATGGAATGTTTCAACTACTCTTTTCTCAAAAACCTTTCCTTCACTCTATGAAAGTCTTAATATTCAACATCATTCATTTGCTGCATAGGTTCATCAAATTCTATTAGTACACAAGTATATGTCAGTTAACAAAATTAAATAAATCAATTAACTTTGCACTTAGTTGCCTATCTTAGGGTTACGTAACTGTATGAATTTAGCATATTAAAGTAAAATAGATAAGAAATGTATGAATAAAAAGTTTGTAAGCAATTTTTAGTTTTATTTTCAGGAGGACAAGGGAAATAATAACTTTCAGACATGAAAAAGATCCCCATGCCTTTAATATTGTACAACAAAACTAAGCAATCACAGGTAAACTTCGTTATCTCAACATCGGCGGGAGTTTCAGAGTTTTTGCAAATCATTTATATAGTAAATAATGCCGGGGCCGCGGACGGACGTCGACATATCCCAGGTTGTCGACATATCCTATGTCGAGATACCGAAGTTTACCTGTACATGGACTTCTGCAATAATACTTATGGATTTACTTATTCCTGGCCAAATTATTCTAGTATACTCTGGTTTGAGTCAGTTTACGCTTTAAAATCCGCGAAGCGTAAAAAAGCATATAAGCACAAAATCACACTGATTGTTAGGCGATAATTTCACAAATACAGTTATTTCCCAATCATGATAAGGAGCACATGGCGGGTGTGACCGGCCGGCAGGGGATGCTCACACTTCCATGGCACCTGATCCCACCTCTGATGCTAAGGAGGTCCGTGTTTGTTCTCCTCCTACTTTGTAATGTTTAATGGACTTTTGAGCTCGAATGCTGTTCATGTACAATTTCCTATATGAAAAAAAAATCAAAATTTGTATATCGATCCAGTAGAGAATAGGTATTATGATATATGAAAGTCATTATATTAATAAAAGTTTTCTACAGAAGCTGGTAATAGCAAGACTAGGCAAAATATTTCATCTGGCAATCGCCACAGAAATTTGACGGCCACCAAATAATTTTTTTTTGCAGTCGCATAAATAACTAATGGTCACCAGAAACTTATCTGCCTGCCGTCAGATGAATTTTTTTCTATCTGGCACCAATGGGCTTTCGTAGTTTACTATCATTTTAATTCATTTGCTTATTTTTTATTAATTTATTTAATTTGTGTAAAGCAATGTCTTTTATATAAAAAAGATAAAAACATAAATAAAATCTGCATTAATGGGTGCTCCATTGGATTTTTCTCCTTATCTCCAAAAATCTATTGGAACTCCCATGGGTACTTATTGCGCCCCGTCTTTCGCAGACCAATTTCATGTTATCCTTTGAAGCTGAATTTGTGCAAAATCTTATGCTTGAAATTAAGAAAACACTTCAACTCGACAGTTAGATATATCGACGACGTATTGTCAATTAACAATGGTAATTTCCACTCTTATGTTGATTCGATATATCCGGGTAAGCTTGGGATATAAGATACAACAGAGTCTGACACATCTGTTTCATATTTGAATATTTGACTTGAAAAAGACGTTAATAGTAATCTAACAACCAAACTCTATGATAAACGTGATGACTTTCACTTTTCAAACGTCAGCTTTCCTTACTTATGCAGCAATATACAGCAATATACCTTCATCACCTGCATACGGAGTTTATATGCAGTTAATCTCAGTTAATTCAATACACAAGAACATGCTCTACGTATGAACAATTTCTAAAACGAGGTAAATTATTGACAAACAAGTTGATGAGGCAAGAATAAAATTAGTCTCGTTAAAGTCCATCGTCGGAAACCCACGGGTGATCTCGTCTTTACTTATCACCCGTGGGCAAACTCGCCGAAATATCGCCGTATGTAATTAAATATGCATGGGTCATTTGATTGGTCGCATTACAGAGTCGCGATGCGTAACAACGAATCACAGTTCACGTTACGTATGCAAGTTTGGCATTGCCAAAAACATGAAAAACTCATTCCGTAGTTAACACATATGATAAATCCACTCACCGGTGCATATAGAAGTTAGAAAGAGGTACTCCTTCATAATATCTAACGGATATTAATGTCAGCGACCTGTACGAATTGATTTTCATTGTTTTTAATCAAACTTCGCACGTTTTAACGAGCGTCATTATATTTACCATAAATAGCAAAGTAATAAACATATTTTTCAAAATTGAAGAGTTCCAACTTTCTGATTGGTTGACTAAAAACAACAAATTAGCATATTTTACGGCGATATTTCGGCGAGTTTGCCCACGGGTGATAAGTAAAGACGAGATCACCCGTGGGTTTCCGACGATGGTTAAAGTCATCATTTCGTAAGTTCTAATGTGGAAATGCTGACTGACGTTTTTTATATTAATAATAAGTCCTTTATTTATACACTGAATTGACAACGGATTTTCGTGTTTTTTTTTCGATCATGACAAGGAGCACACGGCAGGTGTGACCAGTCGGCAGGGGGTGCTCACTCCTCCATGGCACCTGATCCCACCTCTGATGTTTTGGAGGTCCGTGTTTAAATGTTTAGCTCCTATTTTGTATTGTTTTATGGACTTTTGAGCGTGAATACTGTTTGTTATCTCCATATGTTTCTTCTTATCTCAATTAAGTCCACTGTTGTAATATTACCATGCCTCAACCAAGACGCATATGGATTCGCGAAATTCAGAACCTTTGAAAAAAGATATACCATCTTGTGAAAACTTTACATCAATTTCTAATGTAGCTTGATTTTTCTTTTTATTTCCGAATGGAGCACGAATAAGCCAACTTTAATAACTAAAATTACTTCGATTGAAAAATTGTAAATAAGTTTAGCTCTGGTTTCTGCAGCAGCTCAGTCAAGACCAAGACTCATATCTTTATCTTCCTTTGACAAAAAAAAACGATGTATACTTTTTATGCTTTTCAAAATTCCAGTGCCCAATTTTCTATACATTTTGATTAAACTCTTTTGTGACTACACTGCGTCTCAATAGTCATAAATGTATTATTGTCATATTTTTGTGAAACTAGCAGCAGTGCAACATTTCTTTCATCGTTCATTTGTGAGCTTGACTTCAAACGTATCCTCGGGTAAGAGAAAAGAGTGAATGAAAAGTCAAAACACCCTGATTCAGAATTGGTTGACAACATTTTTATGATTGTAGAGAGGCTAAACGAAGAGTAATAGAAAAAGCTATGCACATTATTATGGGTTCTTTAAGTACCATTCTTTAATTGTTTACGTGTCATCATTACATGCCTGGAATTGGGAACTTTTTTCTTTTTTCTCGAATCTTTTATTTTTGACAACAATTTAACCGATATCAATTAGCTTAGATTCTGTTCAAGAGAGCTAATTCCAAAAATGAGCGTAGCATGAATTTTTAGTTAAACATGCGAGCTGATTTGAGTCATTGTTTAGTCACCCACTGAGGCTGAATATACAACATATTCTGGCAACAATAATCGGTTCTGTCTTGATTTGTCCTCCTACGTATACGAACTGGACATTTATATTGTACGCCTGATAAGAGTTTTTATGCAGTTTTTAGCTACATGTACCAAAATAATTTATCTTTCAGCATTTTTATCTCTACGATCTAAATGAAAGCGATTTTGGCAAGAAGGAACAAAAAAATCTAGGTTGACTGCATTAAAGATACTTTTATTTGATTAATTTGACCTGTAACGTTCCTGACAATTTTTTTGACAAGACACACTAGATACATGTGTTTATATGTGTTAACCAGTAAATGCTTTAATATATACTTTGCTTACACATTCTACTATCGTTTTCATTTTTGTGTTTGTTATCTTTTCGTATGATTTGTGAGGTGCACCAGTACTAAATGCACCACGCACAAGGACATTGTAAACGAAGGACTGCATTTCAGACTCTGCATTTCAAATATCCTGAGATGCTTATTGAACATCCACCGACTTCCAGAGTTTTATGAGCTTATACAGAAATTGTACAATTACTAATTGAAACTGAAGCCGGTTTTTAATATGCATGTCCTTGTCGCTAACAAAACAAACAGAAATATTGGGAAAAGGAGTATAAAGTAATTTGAAATGGAAAAAAATGACGCAATTAACAATTTTCCTCCCGCAACTCTACCTTTGATTAAAAACAACTCCTGTATTTCACTAAGAACTGAAAAAAAATCTTTCAGATGCAAATCTATGGAATCAAAGCACAAGTATTGAACATTTCTTTAATACGTTTCTGAAGAAATTAATTATTCAATCAAGCCACCTTCTTTACTTCTCACTGAAATATTAACAGAATTGAAGAAGAAACATCAGACTTCTCCATGCATTCTAATTAGAAGTACAATGCAGCTGCGTTTTCAATAACTACCCTTATCATTGTCCATTTGCAAAACTATTTTTTAAAACCAAATGTTCATACTACAAAAAGATGCTTGAGTTTCTGTTTATAATTAATTTAAGACAAATCGCTGAATCTTAAGATATTAAGATAAAAGTAAAATTGAGTTAATTTTTTTCATTTTCAATTTGAAGACAACCTTTAACCAAAATTATCTAAGTGCAGTCATATCCAAGTAAAAGTATTTAAAGTTATTTTTCTGGTTTAGGGTTGTCTTTGGCAACAGTTTGGCATCATTTAGTTGGATACCTTCACAATTTCTATATTTTCCATATAAACTAATTGAATTTCATATTTATAATATGGGGGAAATGTTATCATAAAAATGTAATTTCTGTGTGATTTGGCTTTACGTGAGCATGAATTAAGATTGTTTGACAAAATTTCCCTTAAACAATGTATTTAAGAAATAAGTTCAAGAGTAGGCGAAAATGCTATCAAATGCGCTTTTGCTCTTTGAAACTCCCCAGCGGTTGAATATCTATATGAGTAAAAATTTCTCGAGAGGAACGTTGAAAAATAAACAATAAATCAATTTCCTATCGTCAATTTTCCTTATTTATGTAGCGAAAGTCTTGTATATCCATATACTAGTAACCCGCATATGACATTTTACTCTCCCGGCTGATTCGATTACTGATCATGATATACCTAGGAGCGTTTTATTCTGAAACAAGGCAAGTTTTTGACAAAACAAGTTAGTTAAAGACGATTTAAAGTCAACATTTTGCAAGTACTATAGTCGGTACAGTTGCCATGTCAGCAAATACAATCTATCATGAAGGAGAATGCCAACCGACCTTTTCATAAAAATTGTAAAACCGTTCAAAATAACACCAAAAGAACGTAAAGAGCTGTTTTTTCCCTCCCTCTTTCCCATAACGCACCTGTAAATCTTTTAAAAACACTCGTAGGGAACGGAAGGAAAATGGAGTCTTATGCACGTCTGATATTCTGCAAAATAGGTGGTGTAGTATGACGAAATATACGTGGGAGGTGTTGGACAGACATGTAATATTACTTAATGGTTTTATAGCATAATAATTCAGTCCTTTTTTGAAGTGGATTAAGAACCATCTGAGAATGATTTAATGTTTAAAGACCCATGTAGTGTTAGATTTCAAAGGACTCAATATAACACAAATCAACTTTATTGCTTGGTACAAGTACTTGAACGAGACAAAGTTGGGTCATTAGACATTTGGACAAATTATCGTTCGGGAAAACGCTTACGTCATCCTGACGTCACATATAGCTTCAATCGTTAAAGGAGCTGATACGGTGGAATTGTGCAGTTAAAATGGCCCTTACGTTCTCAAGTTCGATATCTTGTAAGCTAATGGGTCTGAACACTACGCAAAATCATTATCTAGCAACGATCGTTAGCACTGCTTAATCATCCATAAATTCTCAGAAAGAGAGAGAGAGAGACAGAGAGAGGGAGAGAGAGAGATTATTCTTATACAAAGATGTAAAATGATTTTTTTAAAATAAAAATATGAACTCAAATCTTGTTTCTTTTACCTTGTTTTTACTATAAAGTATTCATCATCCATTATTTGAAAATATGTCATGGAAAAGAGTGACCCTTTCTTTACCAAACATCAACATTAATATGCACCAAATCAAAATTAAAAATTTATCATAAATTCATAATAAATATGACTTTTTTTTCTATTTTCTATGAAACAAAAAATCATAAGTATGGGGTAAAATTTTTTTTTTACTTATAAAATCATGTCCCAAGATGTTAACTTTGTGTTGTTCTTGTTATTATTAAATTTCTCCGAGTGCCTGAAATAAAGTAAAGCTCATCAATGGTACTTTAATTCCATTTTCTTTTTATTTATATTTTAATAGAATTCACTAATGAGATCATCGTCTATTCAACATAATAAATTCATACACGTTTGACAAATGCTGTTTTTCTGACGTTTTGATGTTTCATATTTTTCTAAGATTAAAAGGTTAATACTTTAACAGATTGAGCACGATTTGAGAGACACGGAGACAAAGATCTAAACAGTAAAAGTTTGTTTTGACCTTATAAATTTTGAGTCGACATTAAGTTTGAAAACGAAATCCCCAAAGTTGGATTAAAAACCAACCTTTTGTATTAGATTATGTAAATTTTAAACAAATTACAAAATATTAAAAAAAGATATTTGTCAGACAATTTTATTTATAGTTCTTGACATTTCATAACTGTCTTGCGGCATTTACGTTTATGTTTTTTTCAATTATATTTAAACTTCGTAAAACAACTTGATTATTTTAAGACAAATATACAAAACAGAAGCATGTTATTTTTTTTTTCATGACAAGATTATTCCATTCTGTTCAATTTCATTTACGTATTGAAATACAAATGATACGACATAATTAAATCTTTAATGTATAATCAAAATTTCTCTTATTAACATCTGGTTCATGGTTTCCATTTGATTAAAAAAAATATATTACGTAATTATTATAATTAATAAATTTTAATGAAGGGCACTAGAGATAATGAATTCTTCAAACTTTATTTCCATCTTAATATTTGTTCCATCCAGTAAAAAATGCGAAGATTTACTTAACTTTTTACACATATATATAATTTTTTTAAAATAACACCGTGAAAAAAAACTTTGAAAATTTAGGATTTTTCAGAAACGGATACAAAAGATATAATTATCTTATCAATTTTCACCATTAGCAAACTTTAAAATTAAACGAGTTTTTTCTTAAACTCTGATACTTCCAAAGGATAAAAAAAATTGCCAACACTTGGGAGGGATATACTAAAACGTGACAAAATATAAAACGAAAAATGAAAAAAAGGTTAAAAATAAATAAATCAGTAAAGATTTAACAACAATAAAATCTACAGATATTAATTTTAAACCTTGTATTTGTATGATAAAAGGTTGCATCCAATTAAATAATTAGTTTTAAAATATCTAGAAAATATTTAGCATAACCTTCTATTTACAATGAAAATGAACATATTTTGCTAAAAATGAACTCAGTACATTGAAGATAATTTACGTGTCATTTTCCCTCTGTGAAGATGTTTAAATTTTCATCAATTACCCCCCCCCCCCCCCTTCATCCCAAAAGAAATATCCTCAAAAATTGAGAAAGATTTCCTTTGGAAAAATTTAAAAGTTGAACTGCAATAGTCAAATTTTGGATAAAATTTAATTGGCAATTTGTCACATGCAAAAGCATATGCTAGCTAAAATATAATCAAGTTAACCATGGAAAGAAAATAATAAAAAGAGGGGAAATAGGCTTAATATGCTCTTTTCTTTCTCTCTCTCTCTCTCTATCTCTCCCTCTCTCTCTCTCTCAATAATACAGACTATTGATCATTTACTGAAAAGTTTAAGAGTAATGGAAGTTCAAAAATTATAAGAGTTAAATTCAAGTTCATTTATTATAAGTAAGTCATGATTGTAGATGGATATTAATAAGATTTTTTTTTAAATAATAAAACAATGACATTTTTTAAAATAATTTTTTCTGTCTATTTTTATCGAAGATATTTCATAAAAAGAAAAACGTACTCTAATTAAAGCATTACTCTTTCTTAAATTTTCTGTTCAGTGTTATTTTTTGTCGTCTAAACAAAGAAAAGATTTATATCAATCTGACATTGTTGACATTTACAATAAATCAAAAACATAAATACACTCACATCCGTATTTTTTACAAGAAAAGAGCAATTAAAAAATAAGAGAGGTAAAAAAATTACATTGAAACAACGAAAATTGACCTTTCTAAACTGCCCTGGCAGTCTTTATAATCTTCAGCTATTTACACAAAAGTATGTACATTTGCAACAATCTGACGTCATAGAATCCCGAATCTGGCGCGAAAAAAGAAGTAGGAGCTATTGTGTAGGATTACATACTTCGTAATATATAGTAGCACTTGCGTCTAAACTGAAAATTACATACCGGTGATCATTAATCTGCTATGGCGTTAATCGTGACTGACAACAATTGAACGATAACCCTTACACAAAAGTGGATAAACATGAACTAACTTGATAATGTGACAATTAAGCATAGAGTTAAAAAAATCACTTGTGGTTTTCTGCTATTATAAGAGAACTAAGACGTACGTACTCCTGTTCAAGACCTTGCCTCACGTTTTTGCAATTCATGCATTTTAGATCCGCTTACATTGAAAAATGAGAACAGTCAAGAAAAAAATTCAGATTTAGACAGTTTAGTTTTATATCTATTTTGATGCTATCAATTGCGCTTTAAGAAATGATCTGTTTTTTATAGAAATCAACACTTGATATATTTATTAGGATGGAAATAGATTTAATTAAGAGATTTTCGGTAATTGTAGAAGTGGTATAATAAGGTCTCTTGTTTTGCTAATTAACAATTAGTACATTCACTCAGTGGCCATTGAAAATCTTTACTAAGTGAAAGACACCAATACATGTGTCGGTTATCACTCTGTTGGAACTTTGAATTCTATTAAAGTAAACGTCATTCCATCTTTAGAAATTTTGTGTGAAAAAAACTTAAATGATACTGCGTAAAACAACAGCTAAATGTGACAGAGCCTGCACATTTCTCATTGCTGCATATGTAAAGATATTTTCAGCTTACAACACAGCATATTTAAATAGATAGATAGATGAGCGCCAAACAAGAGTTTTAACAACGAAATGAATCTGTGTTATTCAAATAATTAAGTGCACAAAACTAAACAAATAAGAAACAAAGTCAAAAGTGCCAAAATATTTAAATCGATAAAATAAGTACGTTTGTTGTATTGTGTGGTATTCTGTTCTTAAAGTGGAGTAAAGCAGTCTAAAAGTAGTGTAGAAGTTTGGGCTTTACGGACCGTGGATATCGGCCTGGATAGCTCAGTGGTTAGAGCACCTGACTAGTAATACAGGGGTCCCGGGTTCGATTCCCGGTCCAGCCATATGTTTTCTTCGTGCATTTCTCCTTTCCTACTACATTTGGTGGCCAGTGTGGGGGGCTTTGTTCAGGTTACAGTGTATGTGTAAATTAGTAATTCCTGGCAGGGCCCTAGAACTTGTGTCTTCGAGGTCGAAGACTGTTTAAGGAGGGAGGAATGTAGAAGTTCGGGCTTTACGGACCGTGGATATCGGCCTGGATAGCTCAGTGGTTAGAGCACCTGACTAGTAATACAGGGGTCCCGGGTTCGATTCCCGGTCCAGCCATATGTTTTCTTCGTGCATTTCTCCTTTCCTACTACATTTGGTGGCCAGTGTGGGGGGCTTTGTTCAGGTTACAGTGTATGTGTAAATTAGTAATTCCTGGCAGGGCCCTAGAACTTGTGTCTTCGAGGTCGAAGACTGTTTAAGGAGGGAGGAATGTAGAAGTTCGGGCTTTACGGACCGTGGATATCGGCCTGGATAGCTCAGTGGTTAGAGCACCTGACTAGTAATACAGGGGTCCCGGGTTCGATTCCCGGTCCAGCCATATGTTTTCTTCGTGCATTTCTCCTTTCCTACTACATTTGGTGGCCAGTGTGGGGGGCTTTGTTCAGGTTACAGTGTATGTGTAAATTAGTAATTCCTGGCAGGGCCCTAGAACTTGTGTCTTCGAGGTCGAAGACTGTTTAAGGAGGGAGGAATGTAGAAGTTCGGGCTTTACGGACCGTGGATATCGGCCTGGATAGCTCAGTGGTTAGAGCACCTGACTAGTAATACAGGGGTCCCGGGTTCGATTCCCGGTCCAGCCATATGTTTTCTTCGTGCATTTCTCCTTTCCTACTACATTTGGTGGCCAGTGTGGGGGGCTTTGTTCAGGTTACAGTGTATGTGTAAATTAGTAATTCCTGGCAGGGCCCTAGAACTTGTGTCTTCGAGGTCGAAGACTGTTTAAGGAGGGAGGAATGTAGAAGTTCGGGCTTTACGGACCGTGGATATCGGCCTGGATAGCTCAGTGGTTAGAGCACCTGACTAGTAATACAGGGGTCCCGGGTTCGATTCCCGGTCCAGCCATATGTTTTCTTCGTGCATTTCTCCTTTCCTACTACAGTAGTTTAATTAATTTTTGTATAGACATTTCCTTAAAGTTTCAAATCACGTGCTTCTACTGCCAAGGAAACCCATTGGTGTTTTGATTACAGAAGTGTAAATTATTTAGCCGTCTTAAATATATCTTATCTAAAATTAGTTAGATGTGGGAGGGTGACTTTTAATACAACGACCAGTTAAAATCCTCATATTCATAGTTATCCACTTAAAAATTGAAAATAACTTGCAGCTTTATGGTACGTTAAACACAAATGATAAACACAAATAACAGATTACAAATACTATCAAAATCTGACAAGAAATTTATATAAATGCCAATAAATTAGCATACATTAATTACAAATAAGAGTAAACGTAAATTAGCTTACTTTGTCTACAAATACAGATTAATGAGCTGAAACTGATTTCAATTTAAGTACAATAGCCTACAATTAAAAAAAAAAACAAAGGAGGCCCATGGGCCACAAAGCTCACCAGATTTATTATTGTCATGCTGTTCACCAGATTATCCCCCTTGTAATAGCTATATTATATGGCCACCCCATACCCCAAATCAGAATCTACATTACCCAAGGATGATTCCCTCTAGTTTCAGCTTTTCTGACCAAGTGGTTCTTAAGAAGAAGCTTTAAAAGATTTTTCCTATATATTTCAATGTCAAACTTAGATTCTCTATTGTGGCCGTGCCTTATACTTGGGCAGTCATGATTTGAAAAATTTAGAATCTACACTACACCATCCCAAAATGCTTTTACGTGTTTCAGCTCTTTTTGCTGAATGGTTCTTATTTTTAAAGATTTCTCCCGATATATGTCTATGTAAAACTTGGATTCCCTATTGTGGCATGTCCTGATTTGAACAATAAAGAATCTGTACTACCCAATGATGCTTCCACATTTATAAGTTTAATATTTTCTGGGTCCGTGGTTCTTGGGACACACCATGACAATGACACTATCATTTTTGTTTTCTTTATTATCTACCGAGGTGTCTTGGCCCTTCGTTTTAACAATTTAAACTTCCATTTACTCAATGAAAATTGTTGCCAAGTTTGTTAAACTTTGCCCATTGGTTCTTGAGATGAAGTTGATAATGTGAAAAGTTTATCGAGGACGGACAGACAGACTGACAGACGGATAATAGTTAAATCGAAGGTTACTGAAAGTTCATTTACATTGAAGAGAATACAGCTGATTCTGTTATGGTTTTCTTTATAATGCAATTAATGTGAAGAAGCCTGGGGACCCACGCATTATACAATGTAGGTTCACATGTTTGTCCATTTTGGAGACCTTCTTGTTGAGGGGAACTGAAATCTTGCTAACTCCTTCAATGATATACTTTTTTTTACTGTTTTATTATACCGATACAAAAGTAAAAAATAAAAGAGAATTACGAAAGACAGGGAATTACATGTTGCTTTTGGAGAGAGGATAAGCTCACTTGACTAACGCACGGGGATTAGTCCATTTAACATATAATACTGATAAAAAAGTTAAATCTAGAGAATTACAGATAACCAGGAATTGCCTTTCAAAGAAGTGATAAGCTCTTTTGACTAACACACGGGGATTAGTTCATTCATAGTGATATTCACATTTTACTATCAATTTTTATATGGGAAAGAATCAATATAGGTATAATAAATAGAGATAACGAACAATATTCAAGCTCAAAAGTCCATCAAACAATACAAAAAGTAGCAGAGCAAAACAAAACCTCCAAAACATCAAAGGTGTGATCAGGTGCCATAGAGAAGTGAACATCCCCTGCCGATCGGTAACACCTATCGTGTGCTCCTTTGTCATGATCAGGAAAAATCAGTCAAAAAATCAGCTTGCAAATAATGGCCTAACAATTAGTATGAAAATTTGCTTCAGTAATAAATTGTATTTGCTGACAATATCTTTGTATCGACCATAGAACTTACAAAATATTGATGACTTTAAACGAGACTGCTGTTATTCCATCTTCGCTAGCAATGATGCCGATATTCTTGTTTTAGCAATTTGTCAATAATTTCCTCGTTTTAAAAACTGAACATGCGTAGAGCATGCTCTTGCGTATCGAATCAACTGAGAGTTATAAACCCCGTATGCCGGTGATGAAGGTATATTAATTGCTGCATATTAAGTAAGGGAAGTTGATGATTGAAAAGTTAAGACATCACGTTTATCACAAAGCTTGGTTTTTAGATTAACATTAACGACTTTTTCAAGTATAATATTCATTTATTAAACAGATGTGTCAGACTATGGTATCTTTTTTATCAAGATCACCGGGATATAGCGTATCGACATCAGAATAGATCGAAAAAGTCATTGTTAATTGACAATACGTCGTCGATATACATGTATCTAAATGTCGAGTTAAAGGCCACAGCGAATGCTTTGTTTTTCTTTTCACGAACAAGATTTTGGACAAATTCTGCTTCATAGGTGTGCTAATAACGAGGCGTAATTGGTATCCATCGGAATTCCAATAGATTTTTGAAAGACATGGTCTATAAAAACCATATTATCATTTGGAAACTCAAGTATCTTTTTAATTTCAACTTCAGAGCACTTATGTGCACAATTAAAACCCTTTTTCACAAAAATAATTTTGCAAATGGCCAATGAAAAAATAAGTAAAAAACCGAGTTCCATTTTTATTGAAAAAGCAACTGTCAATGAAATCAAAAATTATCGTAGGGAATGACTGTGTATAAAGTTGAAAAGTCCTTTAAATCTCATTCCGTGGAATGAATGCTGAACCCACAAACATGAATTTTACTTAGATATTTTCTTTTGCATCATTTTTACCTTTTAATCTATAATTTTTATGTTTTACCTTCTTCAGAAAACAATCTGAAGACAATGGTGAATCAACAGATAATCAACCTAGCCCCATTAATCAAGTGTTAATGTTCAAAAGAAGAATTTTCAACGATGAAAAGCGGGAAACCACGCCTTATAAAATAAATGATGGAGTCAGAAACATTTTAGGATGTCTAAAATATAAAGCAGATACTTCTATTAACATGAAACACAGTTGGCTTGCTCAAAGATCTTGAATAAAAAAGACTACTAAAGGCATATTATACATTTTAATATGATCAATTTAGCCCCACCTTGAGCTCTGCATTCAAAAACTATGAATTCCACCAATTCTAGTAAAAGGCTCTTTGTTTATTACACGTCATTTAACAGTTTCACGCTCAATAATACTAGTAGATATATTAAGATATTTACAAGATGTCATTTATTTCAAATTTCTACATATCCCTAAATCCCCGGCAAAAACCATGAGATTGATGATTTTGTTTTCTTCATTCAAAAGATGTCATATACCAAATTTGGGTTAAATTTACAAGTTAAGCCAATATGATTTTAAAATTTAAGATCAACAGACGTCGTAGAAAAAATAGTAGAGGGTCCCTTCAAGTTAGATGAGAACAAAGGATGAATTTTCTAATAATATAATTTTTTGCAATAAATATTCAAATCGTTCGTATTTCTAATAAAAGGTTTGGGAAAAAAATGCAACTTCAATAATTTTAGAAATAAACATTGCATATAATTGCATATAATCAGAGGAATAAATTGTCAAATTCAACCAAAGAATAATGCAAATTGAAACAATTTACATTATATTATCATTCTTTTTAACTTTATTGTTCCTATATGCATGAGTTGCATTTCATGATTTGTAACTTTTCTTCTACTTCATTATGCTGATGAACGCCTATCATACAAAGATTCGTCACAAATGTCTAGACAAGAAATATCGTATTTTTTACTTTCACATAACTCCTGCAATCTTCCTTAAAGTTAATCTTTTATTATATAATTATTCTGCATTCATCAGTAGATTTATCTTCGTACCTGTGAGAGAAATTCATTGATTGGTTTTGATTTGACCAATATCTTGCATCGTCTAATTAATTTTTCAGCGCGAATTCATCATAATATAAGTTGTTTGTCTATTTTATTTTCTATTTTTCTTCTCACATATCCTAGAGTAAACGAATTCAATAGATCCGTTGGAAATATCCTTTTCCTGTAATACGTCAATAGATAGTCTCTCCGTTGGCATCCTTCATCGCACTACCCACCCAGGGTTGTAAAAAACTTACCTTCCTGGAGGTAAGTTTATGTACATGTAGGTATAAGGTGTAATAGGATAGTCATATTGGATAAAAAAACAATTATTACAACACTTGGACCAAAACTGAGGCCAGTATAGTATACAGTATAAAATAATTTTTTTTAAAAATATTTAACGTTCTTGGCATGAGATATGAGAATAACGTACAGTAATAAAGCTCGCATATCGGAACAAAACAAAAAGGAAGCAAAGCAAACACGGACACCTTAAAATAACAGAAGTGGGATCAGTTCAGGTGCCATAGAGGAGTAAGTATACACCGTCGATAGGTCACATATGTCGTGTGTTCTTTGTCATAATCAGGTAAATGGAAGTACGTTTACCCAAAAATTCAATTTTTCATGTTCTCATAATTTTTTTATATGCTTATTTCTACTATATATAAGAAGCATGCGAGATTAGGATATTTAGGTTATTTCTATGTTTAAAACTGCATATTCTGAGACTTGTTATAGGAGACAGAAAAATAAAGTTCAAATTTCAATCATTTATTCGAACGAAATTTTTTTTTTATGTATTTGAATTACACTGTATATTCATTTTCATTCCAATATCAAAAACTCTCAATCTAATGATTTTGTCTATATTTTTTTTAAAAACCACTAAAACCAACCATATTTCTTGCGAAACGTGATTAAAATAGCTTCTAGAAAATCTAATTTGGGTTTCTTGTTATTTCACGATGTGGTAAACTTAAATTCCGTAAATAAAAGTAATGTTGAAAAAGCAATTTATTTTCATCTTCAATAAAGTTTCTTTTATTAGAGACTGATTTTTAGTCATACATGTAATTGATCGTGATATACTTGACTATAGTCGTGACATGTTATTTCACAATTTGATTCACCTTGATATGCCATTCCTGTTCACCTTTCCTACTTAATATTTTAAATGTAAGGTAAATGATCTTCTTGACCTAGTGACCGTAGGATTTCCCAATATCAATACAGAGGCAAACGTCCGACATGCACTCTCAAGTCTACCTTTGTCAGATATAGGGGAATAATTTTTGTTCGAACAAAGGAATAATTCAATTTCATCATTGATTTTCGTCTCGAGATTGTGAAATTCAACAGGATATTCTGTAATACTATAGTAGACTTGAACAGCAACCCTATTTACATACCTAATATAGATATAGTCCTATCTATAATTTTGAAACTATAAGATGTAATTTTTGTAATAAAATAAGAAGAAATGCACGTTGTTTTCATTTTGAATGAAGAATTTATAAAAAAAAAAATAATAATACGTAGACTGAAAGTTCAGTGATAGACAAATTATATTTTAAAATGTTATAAATATAAATTTTAAAGTAGGATACACAGGTGAAAATCCTTTTTTTATAATTATAAATACGTAATCAGTTTGTTGATCTTTAATGCTGGCAACTTAAGCACACGATTCCATTATTTTGTATTTCATTTCCTCTGTTTGCACGTTCCAAAATGTGTATTTATAACTCATGCACCAGTGTATTAATGGTTCGGTTTAATAATCTTTCTTTGTTAATATCTATTAAACATACTGCTTTTAAGAGTTAAAGGAACATTAAAAATAGTAATAATATTAATACATGTATTTTGATAACAACTTCGGTACAATTTTATATCTAGTTTTCATTAAGGAGTTTTATTATAATAGACTAAATGTTTCATTCGATCACGACTTGTACAAAATACTTGAAGTAGAGAACAGATAACCTATTGGTTTTAAAATACATATCTTTTAAAGATTGATTCGTAATTAAATTAAAAATTCAATATCAGCATAAACACTGTTGTTTCAGTTTTTAAAATCTAAATTCAGACAATTTCGAAACTCACTGTTAATTTATTAAATTGGTTCTCCTTGTGAATGACTGTGCAAAGCTGATTGTAAAGGAGTTCCATGAAAAAATATTTTGAAAATCAACAAAAATCCCTACTTTGATAGGAAAAGGAGCAAAGTATCAAATAGTATATGCATGTATACAATGTATATAATTTTGAATTATCCAATAACGAGTTCTCTGCTTTCCAAACAGAACAAACAGGATCTTCCTGATAATTTTTCCGTAGGCATGCCAAGAAATCAACTGAATCAAATTTTTTATTTCCTGTCAAAATATAGACAAAAGCAAAGAATCCTTAATTACTGCTGTTTTCTAAAAGCTATAGGGGGTGTATCACAAACAAGAAGATATATAGACGTTGAAACAATTTTATGAATGAAATACAACGGGTGCAGCTATTAACACTTCCTCAGTGTTGAGATATTTAAGCGTTCAAGGCGTAAATAAACTCTAAGATGCTACTTTTCTGTATTGGGTGGGTTATATAATTTAATATTTCATCTTTTTAAAAATTAAAAGAGCTGAGAAAAATCTCACAATTTTCCCTCGACACAGAAACGGAGTTATCAGATAGTTTACATGTAAAACTGAATATGAATTTTCGAAACATTGAAAAATACATGTACTTGCTCAGCTGGTAAAACGCTTGGTTGAGGCTGATAGAAGGGGGTCAACTTGGTCCAGTGTTAAATCCTTGATCTGGTCCGACTTGTTTCCCCCTTTCCTGTCACATGTGGAAGCAATAGGAGAAAGACCTGCTGGGGAAGAGTGTGGGATAGTTTTCTTAGGGAAGAGATCTTTCAGAAAGGGGAATGTGGCAGTTAGAAAAGTTCGCTTGCCGCATGGGTCATATGCTGGTGCCTTATAGTGATTCGGGGCATCTTTCACATTTTTTGACCCATATTGTTTAAAAGTGAAATTGCAAAAAAGCTTTAAATATGTGGAATGGTATCTTAAAGATTAGACTCCCTTTGACTTATTCATATTCGCTCTTAAGGAACACATAGGTTTTTTGGCTAAATT
Organism: Saccostrea glomerata; assembly: GCA_003671525.1. Classification (NCBI taxonomy): domain Eukaryota; kingdom Metazoa; phylum Mollusca; class Bivalvia; order Ostreida; family Ostreidae; genus Saccostrea; species Saccostrea glomerata. The sequence goes on along the minus strand of PRKT01000101.1, from coordinate 1,185,146 downwards.
TTTAACTGGGTCATTGTAAATCTATCTCTTCTGCCTCCAAATTCCACGGACCGTCTCCGGATTTGCCTGGGTTCTCCTGCAACTCCTCTTTCTATGTGGATTCCAATCAAGAGCCTGTTTTGTGATGAAATTAAACATCTGAATCCTCAATAATCAACTATATAGATTCTGGGTATAGACATCAGCACCATGTAGAGAGAAGAAATGCTCAAGATCAGAGAGACCTAAATTTTGGAAGAGATTTAATTCTTTTACCCGGTAGATTAAGGAAAACATGCCAGACAAGGAAAAGGCATTGGAAAAACAGAAAAGAATGATTCACCATATCATTTGTAAAGTATCAAAACATCGATCTATTCAATAGCTTTAGATATCTTCTCGAACGTGAAAGAAACATGTGAAAATTACGAACATTATTATTCGATCTCATAAAAGCTGCAAACAATACAAATCTTGTTAATAGGGCATGAAAATAGAACAGCATGAATTCCAGAGGTGGGATCAGGTGCCTAAAAGGAGCGGACATCCTGTGTTGCCCTGTAAAAGACATCAAGATTAAGAAAATTATTCAAATCATCATACCAACATCACTGTACTTTTTCTGTACTGAAGAGAAAGTTAGAAACGAATTCAACCAAAAGAACTAAAGAGAGAAAGGTTTTATAATAGAACTTATGTAACGACATAGATAATAAATAACAACACTAAAAAGCAAATTTTTCTAAGTTTTATTTCAATCAAAATATGTATCCATAAAAGCAGTGCTTAAGCCTTTTCTAGCTATTAAAATAATTGTGTATGTAAAGAAAATCATGTAGTTAGAAGCTTAAATGTGTATTTTAATTAGTTCATTAAAATGGAAGGAAAAGTACATGTATTCATGGTATTATTTATTTATTATTTATTAAGGTAAAAAGTAACTTCAAAATTTCGAAAAAAAAAGTAGAAAAAGCTAAACATTCAGAGTTTCAAGAGAACAAATTTACAAAGCAACGCTGGAAACTTTAAGAATCTGAGTTTCAATATTCTTTTAGAAATACAAATATTGTATATATAACATTAATCATATCAATCTTGTGTTAAGCAAATGGTATAATTACATGCATTAACTAATAAATCAGGACATTTAAAATAATTACAAATTGTATTTAATATTGAATCAAAATGCGCAAATGACCCGATGTACAAAGCAAAAAACAAAAAACAAAAAAAAAATACTTTTGAAATGTTCTGCTATGTAAATGGATTCAATTATTTTCTGTACACATTGTACCATCACACACATTTTATTGTTAATCATTTGTGGTTGTATCAACCAAAATGAGAAGCTGCCTTTTTACTGTGCATCATACATTGTAACCACAAACAAAAACAATCCTACAATCGACATTTGCAGGGGTAAAAACTCTCAGGTCGTTCCTTGTCTTACAAGATGTTCTTACCAAGATGAAAGCTTTAATGGCTTTTTACAAACCAGTAATAATTGTATTGAAGGATTGTTTTTTCTTTTGAAATTCGTTTATATCTGTGAGGGATTGGTTAGTCATATAAAACTGATTATTTTCATAATGCACCACAACTGTAGCCAATAGATTAATCAGTTTTCTGTCCAGACTCCGCCTCTTTTCTATCTGATACATATCGTGTGATAAACAATAGATGTCAATCATATACTTTTAACGAATAAAAACAGATTTCCCAGAAATAAAAAATTAAACTATTAATTCAAGTGTAATTATATTATATATATGTAGTGCTGTAACATGACACTTAATTGCGTTTGTTGATATAAAGGGTGCAGAGTACAGTTTTATAGAATATGTTGCAATAATAACATTCCCTTATCCTATCCTATTTAAAAGGGTCTTAACAGCCTTCACATTTCTTATATCTGTTTACACTTCCAGAAACTTGATCCACAAGAAACATTAAAACGTGGAACAACTACTCGTCCTGACAGTCCAGTGGAATTCATCGTAGCGTAAGAGCCTCAGCATCGCCTCTCAGCTGAATCGATTGCTACTGAGCACTGTGTTCATTGAGAAAAACAAAGGAACACGTGACTATTTTCATTGACGTAGAGAATGCGGTTTTCACGTTTGATAGTAACGGGCGAGTCCATTTTTTACGAAGGAAGACAGCTTTATATACGTTTGTTTATATGAAGGATATTACAGTTTAAGTCTAGAACTTGAGGAGTATACACGTCCTGTGGACAATTTCTTTCTGCCTGGGGCAGAAAACTATTATACTAGGTCAAATCAGTGTGCATCAAAGAGCTTGGTATGCGATAATAGTTTTTTGTGATTGCTCTATTTGATTGCTCTAAAAGTTGGAAAGGGATTTTATTTTAAGCGACACAGAATTTTTTTGGAGAAAAAAAATGGACACTTGTAAATTAATAATTCAACCTGCAACAGGGGGAAGTTTTGATGTTCAGGTTGGCCATAATGAAACTGTTCAGGGACTACAATGGACTTTATCCAGGATGTTTAATATACACAGAGATCGGATTACTCTGCTCCATCAGAATAAGTAAGTCCACTAGATTAAATGCATCTTTATCGTAAAAAGTTTGGGAGGGAAAAAAGCATGCATAGTTACACAGGTCAAAGAGATTCAAAGATAAAATGCAAAGTACCGATAGCATCGTGATATCAGTCAACCAACAATGAATGTACCCCTATCTCTGAATATAAACAGCTGATAAAGACATTGCCTTTAGTCCTAAAGTTACACTGAAATTTGGACTAGATTTAAATGCACATTATTCTAGCTTGTTTTTTTGTCCTGTCTCACATGTTCTCTATTGTTTGAGACGGTAAATCAACACAAAGAAATACACCCACAGACAGTACGTTGTACTTTAGAACATAACAAATTCAACACCTTATGCGAAAGTAGGTGGTGTAAAGCTGCAGAACTTAAGTACGCCTTGCATTATATGAATTATAAGCTGCATATCAACTAATTACATAGACACAACCCTATCAATCCTCTCCCTGTGCGAGATTTTGACAGTACCCCTACACCCACGTTCACTAGAATGCTTTATGACTGAGGCTTAATCGACCAGAACCAAAATCGTGACCTTTGTCTTATAAGTTATGTCAATAGCTAAACCCACAAAGATTTTTAAACATGCAAGTATTTGCTGAGGCTAATTCTAAATATAACACCCCTGTAAATTTTGGAGCTGCGAGATAATTACATGGCGCGGAAGTTCTATGTAGGTGTTTATAATCTGTACAGATTGAGATTATGTGGGTCAAGTGTATATTCATTAGGTCAACACAGTTTAGCCTACGCAGTGCACTATCGTGAACTTCGCCAGGTGAAGCATGTCCGAGTCAGCTGTTAGAAATCTAATCTATACCAGCTGCCAAAGCCACAGAGTTATTGAATTGATATCTTTACAATGTTAACATTTACACATTATGTCTACCAGCTTGCATTTTGATTGTTTAGCTCCAAGGATCGAACAAATAAAGAAAAAAAAAATAAGAGGGGTCTTTTATTAGATTCAGAGTTGATTATCATTATCTTGTTTGGAAATAGAAATAACAAATTGATCTTTATTATATAAACACACCCTTTAAAGATATAAGTCAAAGTATATGTCGTTGAAATTTCTTAAAAAATAAACCCCGCGAAGGAATAAAATAAGACAGACTGAGGGTTTCTCCCTGATTCATCATCGAATCCCTGTGGTCCTCCTACAGTCGAGACTCTCATGTTTCATTATTTCATCATCTATTTTATCTCCATTTCTTATCAAATGACGTTTCATATTAGATATAATATCTGATTTTTTACAATGACTTGTCTTTTATTTTTTTGATGTTTTGATGCTTGAAGAAAAAAAGAAAATGTGAAATATTGTTCACAATTCTCGGATGTTGACGTCCACAGGAGAATTAAAATTTCTCTCATTTAAAAAAATATTCGAAGAGGGAAAAAAGGATTGTAAAAATTGCTAGTTTTTGTCGAACAAAAGGAAATTAGACTTCTTAAATTAAAAAAAGAAGGTTTTTAATGTTGCTTTTGTACGTTTTAAAAAAAAATATATATAAAGATTGCTGTCTTATGTCCAATTGAAATACTATCAGTCACTCCTTACTGCATGGAATTTGCCGTTAGTAACAGCAGTGGATATAGAATCAACATGGAGCAAAATTTGAAAGACTACTTGACATGCCATAGCTATCCAAAAAGGAGATATTTGTTTATAGTAATTGGTGTATTTCAACTCAAACCTCAAAATCTAGCACTTTTCTTATCTTTCAATAATTAACTAAATAATAGTTTTTTTCATCAACTTTTCCTTTCATGTCACATTAAATTGACAGTCTGGTCAGTAGTTTGAATTTAAAAAAAAAAAAAATTCCTTCATTTTAGTTTTTTGAAAATGATGAATATCAATGGATGTGTTATAGCTCGATTACTGTTCGCCTTTTTCGTACTGCATCTTGATGATAAGTTTTTAATGATTCTATATATCATTTGTTATCGTTGCAATTTTACCGTAAAATGATATTTCTTATGCTGGTTTCCATTGTCGTTGTGTTGGGTAATGCCATGAGATCCACGATTTCATGTGTAACATGATATGTTAAAGCTTCAAATAGTACGATAGTTTCATTTTTGTCAACAATCGCTACAACAACATAGGAATCAATTTGTTTAATTATCAGTATTATTTCCTTAAAGTACAAAATTTGAAAACCATGAGAGAAAAATTAATCAAAAGCTTAAAAACTTACTTTTTTCAACTTTATTCACAACCATTCCCCACGATAAATTAAAGTCCAGACTTTTTGTCATCATTGACTTTGACGACTGACTTTTACATTTAAACATAGACAAACTCCATTCACTAAAATGTAAAAGTCAGCTGTCAAATGTAAAAGTAAGTCTCTTCATAAAACTCCTTTACAATGAATAACAAGTAGGAATAAGTAGAGAAAAAAAATGTTGAATTTAAAGTAGTCTGGTACTCAGATCTATAAAAGTAGCAGTTAAGTAATCAAAAATACTCATAAAAGTATCCATGAATCCAAAAAGTTATGTTAATTTAACCACAGTATTTCTTTAGTTAAAGATCAAATTTAATCATGTTATAAAGGGAAATTGTCAAATCACTAATATTTTTGCAGAAAAGGCGAACTGGAATATCAGCAATGTATTTTTTAATTGCAAATTGATCAACAAATATATTTTACGTTAAAAAACGAAAGGTATCCAAACATTCAGAGAAATTGTCATGATTTTTATTCTTATTTGATATTTTTTGTCTTCTTTTTCCGTCATGTATTCTACAATGCATAGTGCAAAAGGATTTTTCTATCATTGCAAGACACCACAACTCACTTCTCATTTCATATCATGCTAATAAGCATTGTTATCAAAGGCTGGATTGAAGAAAATCTTACATCTCTGAAACTGTAGTACTAGTATTTTTCCTTTATAGGGTACAAATGTAAACTTATATAAGACCTTTTCGAAGATTTCCAAAACCCTTGAATATTATAAAGATGAATAAAATAAAAATTGTTGCATGAAAAAATTTCATTTTCAAGTTTCATTTTGATGCTTTTCAAATTAAATATTAATTCTTGGAGTTATCTTTCCTGTCTGAGGATCTGATATCCTTAATCATTACTTCCTACTTTATTCTTTTCTTATTTGTTACATATAAACTGGATGTACCAAGAGCAGTGAGCTTACTAAATGATACCCCCGCCTCCCATATGAATATAACGGCAGTGTACATGTTTTGCCATGGGAAACCCAAAATATGTGCCGGATCAAAAAATAAAATAGGACGTGACAATGGCAATATATGATTAAGATTCTATGAAAGTTTCATCAAATTTCATTCAGTGGTATTAAAGTAGGTACCCCGAAGCGTAACAGACGGTTACTGTACAATAACATAACCAATCATACTCTGTATAACAATAACATAACCAATCATACTCTCAATTTGTTTGAAACAAGCTTAAGGGTACTTAACACAAACAAAAAATTTGATGCATGGATTGATATATATTTTTGGATTGATTTTGATTTGAAATGACACATATAAGAAATCCCTGAAATAAAATGAAATCGTAGGATTTCCTTGGTGCTTTGATATGAGACTTTGTTTAGCTTTCTCTATAATTCCAGACAAAATTTTGATTTTTTAAAAATCTTATGACAAATTAAATCTTATAAAATGCTCCCACTATACTTGGTTAACATTATTTAGATCCCGATTTTAATGTTAATATATGAGAAATGTTGTTGATTTCTGAAAAAAAATTGTGTTATTTATCCTTAAATCGGTCAAATTACGACCCAATAATGGCCTTTCATTTACAAGGTCATTCATTAAATTTACTTAATACTAACATTTAACGTAGCCGTTAAAATCCCTGCAACGTCAAATAATCAGTGTAATTTAATCGGCAACTTAGAATACTTTACATCATAGCAACTCAATTTACTTGCAAAACCACAGTGGTGTGAGACTACAGAGTAAAATTGATCTGCCCCTCCACAGTTCAATCAGTCAATGTAGGATGCCATTGCCTGCAGTGTAATACCATTCTGGAAAACCTTCGACAGAAAATTAGATCCTATGTATAAAAAAAAATCGAAATTTTGACATGCCGCTGAAAAAAGATTCTTGTAAAAGATATATCTCTCGAAATGAGGTTAGACCATTTTTTGAAGATTTTTCTTTATTCTTCTCATAAAAAAAGACGCAATCTGTTAATATCGAAAAAGAATCTCCTTGACAGCAGCAATACGTTCAAGCTAAAATTGTTGTTGTGAATTTTCCAAAATTAGCCAGACCAGAGAAATTACTGTAATAGATTTATTCTTACTGTGCCATAAAATACTTTTTGTCTATTGAAATTTCTTTATTCAAATGAGCTTTTAGTTAAACTATAAGGTAATACTAATATCAGGTACAAGAGTTTAGCAGCCATGCAATTCCCTTATAGATTCTGAGTTAACGAAAGTATGATTTTTTTAATAACAAGAAACTCTTAACCACAATTTAGATTGATCTGGCTGTGTAAATTAAGATGTTTCAATTCCAATTTCGATGAAGTCTTTTTAGCTCATTATTTACAACTTTATCATTGTTAAACGATTTCGTCGCACTTTTTCACAGCTGTTGCCTATTTTCGACCTTCTAATTTTCTCATTGATGAAGGTGATCATCTGGCTTTGTAAACTTACAACTTCCTTCTAAAAATTGGGGGAGTTTTTTTTTCGAAATTTAAATCTTCTATCTAGCACATTGTGACTAAAACCACAACTGATTTAATTGATTGAACCTCGGTTTTAAGGATAAAGCAATAATTAAACGGTTCTCTTAATTTCTCCTTATCAGTGACCTTGCTGTCTGTATAGTCTATGATTGTCACCGGAAGCATAATAGATAAACTACTATTTAGAGAAGGATACGGAGCGTTTTGTTGCGCCACGGTCGCCCACACTTCCTCACGAATTGCCTGTCCCAATTTACCTCCTGTTATTATAGGTTTAGCCGCTTTTTGTTGGCTATCTCTCCGATGTCCGAAGATCCATGTTCTATCGACATTTCTACAAATCCAATAAATTTCTCTGGTCTTGGGCTCCAAGTCAATTACCTTTGAATTTGGAGGCTCGCTAGGGATCTGGTCAGACTATAATAGTATTCAACAATGTATTGATCACATGCAGATCCTATCTGGTCCTTTTGAGATAATAAAAATCAACAGAAGAGAATTTTCATTCTATAACTTCAATTGTCTGTCGTAAAAAAGTGCGTTCAACTTAACATTGCCAAATATTTTCCTGAAGCATTAATCAAATATGCTTATTTTGTTGTCAAATGGGCCTTCTCCTCGGTAGCGCGGGATGGTACATGATTACCATATATGGTAAAATATACTTGACTCTCACAATAAACCCTTAAAACAGTGACAAATTGAATAACTCTGATAAATAGCTCCAATTAAGTATTAGTCCCCTCTATAACAAAGATTATATTAATCAAGTGTGAAGTAACGCCTGATTTGTAATTTATACATATTTTCATGGGACATCAGTAACTAAATTTTCACGAGACATAAGTAATTGTGATCACTGCTTAGTACATAAATACTTATGACATTGTAATCTTCATCCTGCTTAAGATGGATAAACCAGCGGAAGATAGAAGTCGCAGATCAATAGCTCATTTCTATGAAATTGTCAGGAGAGCGCAATATTTTCAGAATGATGAATTGTTTCCTTCTCTGGAAAAGCGTAAAATGCCTAGAGATTCATTTATAAAATTATATCAAAATTCTGTTTGCATAAAAAAGTAACATTGATGTTACTAATGTCTTGGCCTGGGTGGGAGATTATTGTAGTTCTCACTGCAGACACAAAGCCTTCGGAAAAACATTTAATCAACAGTATGACGTCTATTCCAAATGCCAAATCTCCGGTGGGTTCACAGAATGGTCAATGCTATACCACCGCCCACGCGGAACCTTGACTGAAACAACTCTAAGAGCAGATCAATAACTCAGAGGATTTGTCTACATTGTGTTTTGTCAAGATAATTAAGTTGCAAATCGGATACACTTCCTATCTTATTAATTAATTTTTTTTTTTGCGGAAGTAGAAACAGTCAATTGTTCAGTAAATAATCTAATAGTCTCATTCATAATCAGTTGAAGTTAATAGAGGAATTTTTTCCCTTCTATCCGTCTATAAAAAAAAACCCTCCATGCGGCATTATTTGCAAGGATTCCTTTTTTTGAATTCAAACAATTATTATTCTATAATTAATACAATATATTCAAAGCATACAAAAATATGATATTATTCGGTAACGTAGACGACGTACTTGATCAACTCTACATTGTTATTTGTAAGTTGGATATAACCCCTACCTGAATTACCCTGCATGGTGCTGTCTTTTTCGACATATTTTGTTACTGTAAAGATTTTAAAAAGATTTCTCCCTATATATTTTGTTCGTCTTTTATAGCTCTCCCTACCCTCTGGTCCAAGATTTGAGAAAAAAAGATTTTGCATCAAAAGTTCATGGGGTTTGTTATACAGTAAGAGGAAAGTTCGCGTGTCAGTAGGCCTTAACGTAACATTTGTAAGTGCACGTTTTTTTTGTTTTAACAGTTAGTTATAGGCTATTTACGTATCTTTAATGTGCAATTGAATGTATGGTATCTTGATTTAACAATCAAAATTGATTTTGTAAAAATTAACAATAAATCTAACAATTTGTCTTTTTAAAATAAAAGTAATATGTTAGAAACAATTTATGGAGTAAACTTGATGTGTTTTTAATAAGCCTGAAAAATTATCAATATTCTATGGAATTTTTTATTAATATTGATTATATAATTTGATATAAATTGAATGATTTCACATAAAAATTTTAAAAAATAATAAAATTTTATTTACAGGTAAATAAAAACAATTATTTGTGTGAGGATAAAATTCATACAAAGGTATCTGATAATTGGTTTATGTCTTCTTGGAAAATAAACATTCTTCATGAAATCTTATGAAATTGCCAATCCTCAAAAAAAGAAAATTTCAAAACACCTACATGTATCATTTATCCACAAAGATAAGACTATTTTAGAAAGAAATGTGCTTAAACTGCACCTGAATCAGGAACGAAAACACCACGATTCAATTAGAAAAAGACATGTTTAAATTAATTCAAACACATATAAAAGTCATGTAAAAAAAAGTTGAATATCATTCAAATATAACTCTGGTATTAATACTTGTTGATAATTTAAATTTGATAGTACATGTACATGTATTTGTTAATAAGTCAGAAATATAATATTCTTCCAAATATTTCAATGCAAGGGAGACGTACATGTACGTATTGTCATTTTCTTCCTACTTATTATCATTATAGTTTTAATTTAAGAAATAATATTGAAAACATAGCAATTTATATCTTCTGTGTGGGAGATTTAAAGTTCAAAAAACATCCGTTCTCAACATCTTCAAAGCAATAAAAACGTATCTCTTTTTGTCTTTTAAGAAGATTATTTCATGAAAAATTATATTCAACATATGGAATCAAAACGCTTTGGGATATTTTAAAAAAAATATTACTTTAGGTGCTTTTTAACGATTTACCCTCAATTTAATCAAATTAAAAATTTATCATCCCTTTTGCCCCAATTACCGACGAGAAGGGCATATAGCGGTAGCTTTCCTCTGTCCATTCTTTCGTCTAGCTGTTCCCACGTTACATGAAAATGCAATTCAATTACAGTGCCGTTTTATTTATTGGAGGGACAATCGATTACTTGACAAACTCTGTTATGCCCCGCACGTAATGTGCATTCATTGACTTTTGCTGTACAAGGTTTGAGGATGCATTGACGTCAGAACCGGGATTAAAGCCGTGTCAGGGATAATTGGCTCAAAGATGTTTTCCCCCTAAACACTTTTGTTCAACAATCTTATCCTCCCCAATATCTTGATGGACACGAGTCCGTCTATCCCCATTCTATGGGAAAGCTATCAATCTCGCTTTTTGCCCTTTTAAGAAAGATACTAAAGCTTCGTGTTGGGAGGGTTTTGAATTATGTGTATGGTTTCTTTATTGAAATGGCTAATGACCTTTGTTGATTATACATATTTTGTTTTAGCTTGTGGGCGTCCAGTGCGTGCCGCTAAAAAATGGAAGTTTGCAGGCTTCGGTTATTTTGTATGTTCTTGACATTTATGTATAGACAACTCTTTGGCAAGATTGCAGACTTGGATAATTCTAGTCACCTTATGTCAATACATACGTTCGCTTCCTTTTATTGAAGAGCGATAAATAAGAAAAAAAAAAAGCCAGATGTATTTTTGGAGAATTTTGAGAGTCTCAGAGGTGCACACTTGAATGCTTGTTTAGCATGCAAGCTTGATGAAAAGCAAGTCCTGACATTTAATGAGCGGCAAATGTGTAGGCGGAATGAAGTCTTTCTTTTCGGGAGCCTGGTCGCTGTTCGACCGATCAGCTGTCCTTATTTGAATTTTCTACTTCCATCTCTCTTTCGTATTAAAAAAAAGGCCTTTGACCTCAACATTGCGATAAAGAAAGCCGTCAGGTGTATAGTGCAAGCAGAAAGCCCCCGAAAAGTTACGAGGTCGTTAATCTTTCTACCTCGCTTCCGTAAATAAAGGTACGTCAGTTGTGTTGAAGAATGTGCGTAGGAGTGGCATTTTGAAAGCGAAAACATTACTCCTAGTCGAAATATTGACTTTTACTGGTAGATGGAAATATTAAATCTATGCATCTACGTACATATACAACTTCCTAATATAAACCATTGCATAACGTGAATTCTTTGTGCAATAGCTGCCCAATGCCAAACCTCGTTATTGTCTGAAATAGTCGGCTTATCAAAGTAATCGTGTCTCCCCGGTGTAGATCTTTTTAATTCGCGGTTATTATTTGTTGATCGTTTAAATATGTATGAGACTGCACTTGCGGTTAAAAGTTCAAACCACAATTATGCTTCCAAGCGATCGGCAGGCCTGCTAAAGCTATTAGTTTATCACTCTTCCGTGCATTGAGTTTTGGTAAGAAAAGAAAAAGAGATATAGGTTAGTATGTCTATTTGTGAACCACTGTTCAATTATGAAGGACTATGCAGCGAGAGAGCCGGAGATTTGGCATTTGGAATAGACGTCATACTGTTGATTAAATGTTTTTCCGAAGGCTTTGTGTCTGCAGTGAGAACTACAATAATCTCCCACCCAGGCCAAGACATTAGTAACATCAATGTTACTTTTTTTCGTAACGTGGTCTTCTGACGCACGCTGACTAAATTCCTCGACCTCAATCCCTCATCCTTCACATAAGTCTACCAGAAACGTTAGCTAAGTGATCAGTTTTTAATTAACGATCTTGTCCATTTAAGCAGGGCGGTGGTCCCATTTTCAGCAAGATTTTTATTGCAATCTTGCCAAATCAAGACTTTCCATTTCATAATCTGCATCGCTCAATTATGGAATGGCTACTCCCATCATCCGATTAATTTATTTTTCCCCCAAGAAAAAAATGCCTCCGTATTATTACATGTTTTCAAAGTTATATAACAAGCAATTTAATGTTCATAATAATGAGAGTAGTGTGTATTGCTTGCGAGCAGTTTTCTTCTAATTTACATTCCTCCCAATTAAGACGACGATTCTTGAAAATGCTAGCATAAAATAAGAGTAGGCAGTTAAGGAATGTGCCGTCTTCTGCTTGTCAAAAATAATTCCTGACACGCGCTAACCCTCCAACCTCCTAGAACATTAGCCCACTTACCGAAACGGTTACAAAAAGCTTGTTGGATCCATGCATGATTTTTAAATTCTATTTTTAGGCACCTAAAACATGGGTTTTTGAGAGATTATGACGTTGAAGACGGTAGCACCTTGACACTTATACCAAGCATGGAAACTGGTTTATCTGTAAGTTTCCGCTATTTCTTTGCAGTATAAAAGATATGTTATAAATTAAACTCAATTTTCACTCAAAAATAAATATACAGTTTATTTATTCTTATTTAATTATTTTTTTTTTTTGTTCTATAAAACCCATGATTGGTTTTAACATTTCTCCTCATATTTCAGTTTCATAAAAAAGACAATGGAGTTATGCAAGCGTTAGAGAGTTTAACAGATTCACAGGTGAGTGTTGAATTTCACCTTAGTGATAACCCTTGGCCATCAACCAACAGACAACCTTCTTATGTTCAGAATCGTGCAATCACACCAACTCACTTTGTTACACAAGTAACAGCTGCGCTTTCAAAAAATTTGCTCTACAACAGGCCGTGCTTCGTTGGTGCATTTTGACTTTAAAAAAAGATGCGGTTTACTCTAAAGGCCTACTATTCTGTATATTTTTGTTCTTTGACATTTAAGTTGTTGACCTTTAAAAATCTTCGCATAATTATTCAGTTTATGTTGTGTCTGATTCACTCCTTAAAGACACCATCTGAGGATAATGTCTAAATTTAGTTTTTTAAAAAGTTTAAAAAGTTTCTTTTTTCTAACCTCCTTGAAGATTTCCTTTCTTCACAAAGAAAGATTGTATTCATACATTAAATTTCGCAATTAACCTGATAAAAAAAAAGTGTATTTTGTAATTCATAATTATTGCAATATTCACAGAGCAGGGTGAACTGGGGCCGAGTTGCGCAACGCTTACCGATTCTGATGTTATCAACTAATCATTCTGTCAAGCTCAAATGAATAGAGACTTGCGAAAATAGGTTGCAAAATGATAAAAAAAAAATGTGAGGCAACAACAAAGAAACTAAGTAAACGAACACACAACAGTTTTAAGATCAGATGAAATTTCGAAATCCCTCAAGAAGCTGAAATTAAAATGACTGTACACGTTGTTACCACATAATGAATATTAATTATTCTGTTCATAACAGATTATTTAATTTTTCTTTTAGATAAGCGAGTTTCTGTCAGGGAGAGCACCACTTGTATTAGCCATGAGACTAGGAGACCATATGATGTTCATACAGCTTCAACTTTCTACGCAAAGTGGTTCCAAGCGATCCCGCCCCTCTCCAGTTCAACTCCCCACCCCCCAAAACATGACTGTGCACGATCATCAAGACGTCCCTTCCCCTACCTTGTATTAGCCATGAGACTAGGAGACCATATGATGTTCATACAGCTTCAACTTTCTACGCAAAGTGGTTCCAAGCGATCCCGCCCCTCTCCAGTTCAACTCCCCACCCCCCAAAACATGACTGTGCACGATCATCAAGACGTCCCTTCCCCTACCTACATACCACATACGGGGAGCAACGGAATTCCCTATAATCTACATCAATTCCGGGGTTTCCCCGAATCAGAAAAAGTAAGACATCTTCAGAGCATTTGTTTGCCCTATCTATACAAGATTATCTAGGTCAGATTTCATCTCGAAAGGAGAGATAGGCCTAAAAGCATATTCAATTTCTAATTGAAAATATTATGTTTAATTGAAATTTTGTTAATAAAGGAAGACATGGAGATAACTTTATAGTTAATCTGAATATCACTATGTCTCTGTGACATCTTGTTATATTTACTGGCCTGAGGACAAATACGGCAAACCCACACAAATAATATTCCCCAAACCAACCCACACAGGAAAATAAGCTGATCCCACATTGTTTGTTTGTTTGTAGGACACCTTGGTGCACAGCCTATTTACTGTATTACTAATCATCGATCGATTTTAACCTCTCTGATCAAACTTGCCACATGTCAAACCTTTGATGCTGCAATTTCTCAATCAGCCTAGCTATTGATTTCTAGGTCAAATGAGCTTTTATAATCGAGGAAGTTTAGAATCTGTGTCAGGGATAATAAAAAAAAAAGTGAAAAAAATACTTGTACTTAAAAAATTGTTATAATCCAAAAAAAAGCTTCTAAACATGCGAATATACCTTGATACTAGGATATATCTAAGATTACTAGCAGCAAAGGTGAAAAATCATTGCGGGAATTTCAACTCAAGCTTGCCTGATAGTTCATTAAACTCCCCTGATGTAACACTGACATACTTAAAGTAAGCTTACAATGTACATACCTTTAAAGATGTGTTCCTTGCTATTTTTAGAAGTGCCAAACCTCTAGCTTTAATCAGGGTGTGATGGAGAACTCCTCCGGGTGTCAGGGAGCTGTGATAGAGAGTGTGGAGAATCTGGGTCGGGGCATGTACTCCGGGACATTCTCAGGTAAAATCCTCATCCCTCCTCCCTTCTCATTACCCCCTTTCATGAAAAAAAAGTCAGATTATAAACATATGCATGTGTATAGCTCAAGAAAACATAACTGAATTGTTATTTCAGTGCAAATGCACACTCGTTAAATAAACTTCCCACCAATACTTTTAATATGCCAGTGTTACATATTTTATTTGACCTTGACCTTTTTTACAGGGACCCTTGACCCTTCGGTGTACTCAGTGGAGGGTCGTCCCCGTAGAGACCTCACTACCATCATACATATCTTGAATGACCTCCTCAGTGCAGTCCCCCATTACAAACCACACTCATTTCTTCACCAACCACAACCATCGGCCAAAGATTCACAATTCAAAGGTCAGTACACGTACATTACACCTTATTTAATGGTAGAAATACTATCATTTGGGCTTTTCAGAGATAATTTTTTATTCAATTTTTTTATTGAAATAATTTAGTTAAAATTAAATGAAAAATAAAACTTTATTCTTGTTTTGGATGGATTGGATCACACAGATTAATTAAGGAGTTAGTGATTTAAATGAGATATACTAGTATTCAAAACCAACAAATCAACAACAAAAAATCACACACAAAAAATGTCAAAAAACCTGAAGATCAAATATTAGAATCTGCTTAAATACCTGTAAAGGTATGATCTGAAGTGGTACACTCTAAATTACATTTTTTGTAAAAATTGTAAAATGTACTCGTTTTAGTCATACAACTGACAAAATGACTCTGCACTTTGCTGGAGTATTAGTTAAGTAGGTGATAATAAATAAATTACAGCGTTTTGATTACCAAGAAACTACAGGTGAAATAGCCAAGGTGCAAACATTGATCAATCAAATAAGGATTTATGTTCTTTTATAAAGCAATGCTTTTACCTTTTCTCCTACACCAATTTATATTATTTAAAAATGAAATTCGTATCTAATTTACTGAAACTTTGACACACCAAATCAGCTTAATTTTTTAAAGCATGTATTAAGGGATTTTTAAGTAAATTCTTGCAATGCACTTCTGAATTCTTAACAGAGTGCAGTGACATGTGCAATGTACTTCAGGAGAAGGTTGTCAAACCATACATGTTAATCTACTAAAAATATATATAGTCAGAATTTGAGAAACTGTAACCCATTATAGGATGGTGTCTTTTTTTATCACAACTTTTTTTTTCCACTAGACTTAAGTACACTGCAATTATAAATTCATTTAGCATTGTAAAACTCGGGAAATATGTAGGAGTTAGTGCACACCTGGACAAAGGTGAATCATATATAATTATAATTTGGACCAGCCATAAGAACATATAATAACCACAGTACAAAGATGACAACTTAGATTTGCCGACATTTGTGGGATATACTTGTTTTACATGTCTACACAGCATGAAGTAATAGGCAGAAATCAATACATCTTAGTCACTGTGATCGATACTGAGTAATAAAACGTGTGGGTGGTTTGTTTTACAGAAAGACGAGCTCATAATCCCAGCTGTACAGACGAAGTGGACAATGCCAATATCCGTAGTAAAGTCAGACATCTTAAAATGATGATGGCGGAGAAAAAACAGCGCAGAAAAAACAGACGAACCTCACAGGCTCCTTACCATTGGCCGAGGAAGCAGGATCGAAGCTTTAAATCTGACGCCGGCTCAGATTGTCTGAATTCTGAAAACCAGGTCCCCCAGGACTCTTACAAAAATCTGAAAGAAGAAACAGTGGCAGTATGAGCACATTGTCTCTGTAACTTTGGGTCAGTTTTCCCCATAAAGCTGACATATCTCTTTGTTAGTTTTTAGGGAGCTTTCTGTTGTGGTGGTTGTAGAAGCCACTGGTACTACAGAAAAAGGCATTTATATATAATGTTACATTGTTCAACTTTGGCCATTGTTGAAGCATTGGATATGACTGCTGATGATACACGTATGCATTTACCACTAAAGCATTATGTATTTTGTTGATATGATTGATCAGGCCAAGTTGATAGATATGTTTTAAGGACTGGAAGATGTGTAACAAATAAATGCTAGTCACTGTGTGTTGTGAACAAAAAATGCAGGCCCATGACAAAGGCAGTTCTTTGTCATGAACAATTGCATGTTCATTATTTAGAGAACACAATCTTTGAACAAGTTTACATACTTGATCCAAAGATAGTTTTGTAGTGGTTTTTATGTGCACTTTGTAGAGGTATATTGTCTATTATAGACAATATGTATATGAAGCATAACAATTGTTGTCTTTTGTGGCCAGTATATATATCAGTAAACTAATTGTTCCTCACTTTAATTCAATTGTGTTTTTGCTTGATTTACCTTTGTGTCTTTGTTAAGGCCATGACATTTTTCCATTCTCAGGATCCACCCAGGTCAAAATCTTCATATCAAACTGGATTATTGTTGTTGAGCGACTCAATCACCTTTTTTTCTCCTTGATTCCTCAATTGAAAAAAAAAAACAAAATTTAAATATTTAACTGCAATTATAATATCAAATGATTGGCTAGTCATACTCAAAATGCCAACACATAAAAAATGTGTATAAAATTATTTATTCCTTGAAAAATATGGAGAAAATGATGCAATTTTTTTTTTGTTTTATCTATTTATTTAAGAAAAATACTAAATGACTCCATAGGGCACATTTATCCTTATTTTCCATTTTATCAGTTTGTACATTTAGTGCTATATATTTATTACTCCCTCAAATTTGTTTTGAAAGAAATATAATGACATTTTTTGTTGATCTCACATGTACGTTTTAAACGAGATTTAGTCTATTGCTGCTATGACGCACACACAAATTGTTGTCTCCTGTATATAGACTTGTTACGTAGAGCAACTACACCATGCATTCTTTACTTTAAACTATTCAGGTAGACAATATGCTAATTCAGTAACTATTTTCAGATATTTAAATACGCTTCTTATGCCATTATAATATAATTTTTGTAGGGCAATGAACAGATCAACTGCCTGTATTGGTTCATCTTAATAAAAGATTACACGTCATAAAGATTTTGTTTTAAAAGCTGTGACACAGAGACATGAATGTAAAATTTCTCTTAACATCGACTTCCTTGTTTGAGATTGTCAGAAAATCAGACGATTTTATCTACACTACAAGCGTTCCAGGTATTGCCTGTTACTTCTTGTAACAGTAATCTGGTGTCATAACTCACCATAAAATATTAACACATTAAAACGACTTGTGTTCCAGACACCCCTTGAATATCAAACCTTTATATAAGTTTTTGAAATTCCATGACTTTTTTTTCTTCTGGATTGAACTTGTATAATATTACTTATTGACCTAAATATCGCTATTTAAAATGACATTTTAATTTGCATGGATAGTTGATTTTGCATGGAGGATGTTTTTTTTTGTATTGTAACGTTATATTGCTACAATGTCCATTGAGCAGGGTCACTCGACATTAAATCCTCCCGATATATCCTGTAGGCGGATCGTTTACGTACTTGTATATCAATATCTTATCCTTCATATCTATTCATTATTTTTTGTTCATAATTGTTATCATAACCTGGTGTTAGTAAAATAACAGTTTGCTACCAATATTTTCCTTTTGATGAAAAAATAAAAAAGTTATGAATACAAATGATCTCTTTCTGGTGATTTATAAGTATATAAGAAGGTCAATGTATTATATGGTACAATGAACTTTATTGATAGTATTTTCATCAAAATAAACAAATACCATCAGAGACACGTAACAAAACTAAATAACAGGTATATATGTTCAACTAGGAACCAGGCATCTTCGCTAGCCAAGGGTTTCTGATACGATACCCTAGCTTGGCTAGCGATGATGGGAAACAGGCGTCTTAATTATTAGAATTTAATCATTACTGACACTCACTCCAATGTAAAGCATAAAAATACACATCAAAATCATGTGGTTTTATACAACCTTATACATGTACTTGATTTAATGTGATTTAAGGCTATTATAAATTTATATTTAATGGCAGGTAAAAATTCAACAATTGATAGGATAATTTTTTTATTAAAATCAAATATATGAAATATGCATGTACATACATGCACGGTATATTGGTTGAACTTGATAACCTTACCCAATATGTTTTCCTCTTCAAACATGAAAAACATAATTTGATGGGAAAAAATTTAAAGTATTTATTCAATAAATTATGGCCTTTGGACTGGTAGTAAAAAAAAGCCTTTTGTCAACAATGGAGTGAACTTAATGAACCCCCAGATTATAACAGTCCCTGAAATTGGAGTGTCCTCCTACTTAATACATATTACCCATTATAGACCGACAAAGATTAACAACTTTATCAATCCCTGTGCACTTCAGTATCTATACAGTAATCACGTCTATAATAAATTTATGTACAGTTGTCCTTTACAAGTCATTAACATAGATAAAACACAGATTTATTTGATGGAAATCAATGTCAGTGTCTCTAATTGTCAATACAGTCTTTCTTAAGACATGTAAATGACTGCAATGATGTTTCCTTCTGATAAGACCATGGAGGAACCAAGAAGTGATCATGTTACAAGTCCGTAGAGATTTCAAATCGAGTGCATGAAACTCCATAAGAAGATTCAGATCAGGATGTTGAATGATGGCCAGGATTTTAATTGGACAATTTCTCATTCCTTGGTTATCAATCTTCAGTGACAAGACAAAATAAAAACATTGATAAACCCCACATATATCCTCACATTTTGTTACATGCAGCGCTACTTAAATGTCAAACGGGCTCATTCTTGAAAAATTACCTTCTCTACTTTTAATTCTCATATGACTCTTATGAAAGAGGGTCTTTAAAAAAAAGTAAAAAAAAAAAGAATTTAAATATAAATTCTTCTCCCAGTATTTTAGGAAGACTAAAAAAAAACATTGTTCAGAATCCCTGGAAGTGTAAAAAGGTTAGAGTTTAATATAATAGTTCAGTTATGGGCCCCGGTTTCAGTTAACAGTTATTGGGGGGTTCCAGTTTACAGAGTGGGAGACAGGACAGTGTGTGGTATGGCCTGAATACTAAAGTTGTCAATCACCGACTCCTTACAACTGCCCCGGGGCCCATTTGACAACAGAAAACCTACAACTGTTGATTGAGTGTCCCATGATTCACCAGATGAATGATTTTTTTTTCTGTTTTCATTAGTATTGGTTCCATTTACTGTGTATAATGACACACAGTTAGTATAAGTGCTACATATCAACCCACACTGAAATACTCAATAGACAGCTTTTTGTAAATGGTCTTTGTTTTAAAAAGTAAATCAAGTTTTTTCTATTTTAATTTCCTGAATTTCTTTTCCTTCTATTAATTACTTATTACATGTACATTAATATACATGTAAGGAATATTACAATAATATTAATCTTTCGAAGGAAAACAAAGAAAGCTAGGAAGCAAGTTTCATTGCAAAAAAGGGCTTTGTATAAAATCTAACTTTGCATATATCCGTCAAAACTGATAAGATATTTTTAAACAGATAAATTCTTTTAATCAACTTTTTCTCTCCAAATTTGGCAGTTTGAAATCTGAAAAAAAATTGCACTTTTGTATGTTTAATATACTTAAATGAAAGGAAAAAGTACACTACGTATATTGCCATCCTGATTGCTATCAGTGCAGAAGTGGGAACATTGCGGGTAACATACAGAATGCCAGGGAACAAATGGAAATCTAAATCTTTATTGGTAATAAATATTTATATGGTTTGATACCATGTATTAAGATGGAATCAGACACTTTCTTCAGGGACATTGTAAGAAATTTGACACTGGCAACGTAAATTTGAGTGGGATGGAGGGAGGGGGCTGCTTTGTGATTAAATTTCACCAGCATTTTTGATATTTCCTGCAGTCAATTTTTTGTCATCAATCTGATCGCAACTTATTTGAAAAATTATTTGAATTTTGATTTTTTTTTTTTTTATTTTCATCACATATAACTTTCTTGCCAACTGAAGACTCATAAAATTTGAATGAAATTTATGCCTTGATAACTCAACATCAGAAATGCCAACAACCTTGGAGATGTTGACCTCTGTTGTCAGTTCTAGCTGTGCATCTTCTTCCTTATTAATAAATGATTTGCAAAAAACTCAGATATGTTGCCCTCAGCAGTGTGGATAACCCTGCCTCTCTTGACATATATCTCTGATGAACATTTACTGTTGCAATTTTATGACCCTGTAACCTAAGATATGGTTTACCTAAGATAGTTTGTGCCCTGTCTGTCTGTCAACAAATACTTTAACCTTGCCCATAACTTTTCTTTGGTTGGGACTATAGCTTATATATTTCACATGTGCATTACAAATGTAATTTTGAATTTCTTTTACAAGACATTATTCAGATACCAACATATTTAACCTTCTGATTTTGGAATTTGATCATTTACCAAACTTACCTTAGCCATAACTTTTGAAAAGCTGGTGCTGGGGATTTCATACTTCACATGTGTATTCATTAGAAAAGACAATTCCTTGCATTTAAATACCTTTGACCTTTTGACAATGACCTTAGACTTTGAAACACTATATATAAACTTTGACCTTAAGTGTATCTCTTTAACATTTTGTACCAGGGCTTCAGAGTTCAAAGCTGTATTCTTGTGACATTACCTTCCTTTGTATACCAACAGTTTTGACCTTTTGACCTTGACCTTACAACATGACCTTCTTCTTGAAAACTTTATCCTAGACTTCCTGGACAGTTGATGTAAGAGCTTTTACATTTCAAATTTATTTTTGTGACAAGACCTTTCCTTAGGTGCCATTTATTTTTACCCTTTGACCTTAAATTTGGAGTATGACTCACTTTATAAGAACTAGCTATGGCATTAACTTTTGAACAGTTGGTCCTTGGGTGTTCATATTCCATAGGTTAATTTATTAAGACAAGTCCTTTCCTCAGGTAACTTTTTTTCCTCTTTACCTGACATTACATCAACATCTAACTTGCATTTGGGAAGCTTTAACCTTTGTCTTAAGGTGCCATATGCCAAACACGGGGCATCAGTGTTTCAAAAACACATTTTTTTTTTCTATTTGGGGGGAGGGGATCTTAATTTATTTTTAATTGTGGTGGTAGTAGATACTGTTTGTACAACTCTTTGTTCTTTGCCCTGCTTCATAGAAAGTACATGAATATGTAAAATGAATAGCTCCATATGTTACATGAATGATAATTTTACCTTAATCCAGATTCATAAATTTTCAATTATATGATTACGTTTCTGTATCTTTAATTTTTGCTTGTTTGTTTGTCAGGTATTGTAGCAAAACTTTAAAAGTAATAATCTGACATTGTCTATCTAGGTATATGTACATCTAGATACATCAGTGGGTCAGACATAAGCAGAGAGGCTAGATCTGTTCATCCCAATTTATCAGAATTTATGATCCACCTACAATGTACAAGTGCATAAGCACAATCATAGTAAAGGAGAGTTGAAATTTCCTGTACATTATATCTAAACGAGGAAAACATCACATAAGTCAGTGACCTGTTTTTTTTGTTGTGGTTGTTAATTGTTAATTGGTTTTCATTTCTATGAATTGTCTCCATTTTCTGAGATCCTTTTGATTTTTTCTTTATGATCTTTTGAGTTTTTCGAAAAAGCACTTTTCACTATAGACAAAGGCATATCTTTCCCACTTAAGTACACATTGTTCTTAAATGCCTCCATTCCACAATCATCAAGAAAAAAACTATCATTATAGTTTCCGTATTTGGAGAGATACACAGCAAATGAGAATCCAGTCATAAATGAATCAAAACCTGCTCTATGACACCCCGCCTTACAAATCTCCCGATTTTCATGTCGGCTCACAATGAATTGGTCAAATTGGTCCTTAGTAAACTGGTTCCCTACCAGTCCTGTCCTTTCGTCACTGTTGTCTCCGTTTTCCTGCTGTTGGTTGAGAGTTCTCCGTTTTCGCTTGCGACTCTTTTTGGTCTGAACAAGCTGGTCCAGGTCTAGAATCAGATCAATGTCATGTGACTTGCTACATCGCTTGCCATTCCCACACCAACCATGGCCCTTTTAAGAGAATTAGAAAGTTTCTGAGAATGAGTGTTTATTCATCAATGCATTCAAAGGCAATTTAGTACTTGAATGAAATAAATTACATTTGGATTTAAGCCATGAAAACCAGTTTCTTCCTAAAATTAATAGGGCTGTGTATTGAGCCAAAAATTATGATAGGATATGTACGATACAATATTTTTTAAACCGATATGCGATAAATGGCTTCTAAAACAAGTCCATCAGAAAAGGCTTCTAAATCATTTTAATGCATAAATTTCATAACAATTAAGTGTTTTATTATCCATCTTAAAGACCGTGTCTCATTGTCTTTACAAATAACACTTCAAATTAAAACTTTTAATGACAGTAAAATCAACATGTTCAAATAAATTTCTCTTTGTATTTTTCAATAATTATAAAAACTGTTATTTCCTTACAAATTATATCATTATTGAACAGTTTTAATTCTCAAGAGTGAAATATAATTTTTGGTGATTGAAATTCCCATCTTTAACACAGAATTAGAAGAAAAAATGTCTGTCCGATACGTATTGGAAGTTATTTTCCGATACGATATTATTCTTGAATATCGATACGTATCGATATATCGATATATTGATAAAGCCCTAAAAATTAAGAGTAAATACATTGTACCCTAAAAAAAGAGAAGAAAGAAACCTAAATGTTAGTACATGTATTCATCAAAATATTTTTTATGCCATCTGCCTACATAACTAGTCTCTAAAACTGTGCATAAAGGTATCCTGTTGAAGAGTTTTTTCCTCAAAATATAAGATATTGCTGATATTCTGAAATAATAAAGCAGTGCTCTAACTTTGACAAGTACATGTACAAACCACTTTTACATAGAACAAATGTAATCTTTAATGTCAAGTTCATTGACTTTATCATAGTGTTAGCAGTCAAAGTGACACTTAGTAAAAAGTAAGGTTAGAAAACTGACCCATCAGATATCCCCACTTTCCCAACCCTACATCCAATATTTCATATCTTTATTCACTCTTAACCAGATCACTGGTATAAGAGGTACACTTATACATATACAAACAAAAATAACAGTAAAGGGTAAAAAAAAAAAATAGACAACAGTATAAAGAACATCACTTTTTGACAGAATAAAATTGACGTTTGCATAGTAGAATAATGCACTGGTAGGCCTTTACAGTTATTCTGAAAATCAATAGGGGTCAATCAAGTTTAACGAACTCTTAATATCTATTGGTCACCAACAAATCCTACTTGTGCAAGCAATTTGCATTGCTTATTCAAAATTAAGGTCGTCAAAAAGTACTTTTGCACCAATTTAAGTGCTATCTATCCAATGAAATGCTGATACACGCATATATATAACAATTCTAAATTCTAATAAGCATAGTGAAACTACAATGTAATTACCTTTTTTTATGTAAATTATGTCAGATACTTAAAGTTTTATGATGACACCATCCAATCCTATCACAGCAATCAGTGAATGAGGAAAATAACTAGCAACACGTTACTTAGAATAATTACCTACCAAAAATAAATTTAACAATGTAAAACTAACTTCCTCTTTAGTAGAACAATCAAATTCAAAGAATTGTGGTCCCCCCCTTTCAGTGTCTCATTGGATGGGATGCCAATATTTATGGCATACTGTGTCAAATATGACTCCATTTCATATGTTATTTAAAAGTAATCAACAAAGTTTAGGTAAATGAAAATTAGGTCAAAGATAAAGGTCAAGGTCAAATGGTCAAAATTCATAGCATGTTTGGAAACATCTTGTCATAAAAAATGCACATGTCAAACATATGAGAGAGACCTATTTATTCTCAATCAAAAGTTATAAGGAAAGATAACATTTTTGAAAAGTAGGTTAAACTTCAAGGTCAAAGTCACAGGGTCAAAAGTCTTATCACATGTAAAATACATACATGATATGAAAGCCCTATCTTCTAACTTCTACAGTTGTGGCCAATTTTAATGTTAATCTTTTAAGTAGGTCAAACTTCCAAGTTCAAGGTCACATGGTCAAAAATCGTAGTATATCTGGAAAGGTCTTGTCACAGATGATGTACATGTAAAATATGAAAATCCTATCTCTTCCCATTCAAAAGTCATGACCATGTAATTATTATGAAAGAATGATATTACCCTGTGTGGGTTCAGCAATATATTATACAAGTACTTTCCCTACACACGCCAGTATATAGGGTAGGAGTTAGATTGTTCACCTTAAGATCTCAGCCACACGTCCCAGTTATTCGCGCAGAAAAACGAGATCTTCACACCTGATCGTAACACCAATCCAAGCCACACAGCTCACCCAACCTTGCTGAACCGATAGGTTATAATCTTCACCGATAAACAGGGGGTTGTCAGGTCAATTCATAACTCATGTACAAGACATAATTAAGGATCATCGCCCTCAGTGTTCAGTCAGACATTAGTAAGCTTTTCCACCAAATGAAATTATATTACTTATTCCAATGCACTTTATTCTAGCATACTTTGCAAGGTAAATTTTGACAGAAATGATCTTGAATAATTTTCTTAAGGAACAATAATAATCTCTCTGGTCAGAGATCAATGAACCTTAAACTTCTTTTTAACATTTTTTCTTTCTATTAAACCATTATTGATATATTTCCTTATAGACTCATACACAGTGTTTTCCTTAAGAACCGGCTACCGGCCAAATTAAACACTTCAACTGACAAAAATGCCCGCTTTGAAATCAAGAAAATCAAAATAAAATTGTTATAAGGTCCACAGAGATTTTGTTCATAAATCTTAGCATCTAGCCTGTTACAACTGATCTCCAAACCTTTACTTTGAAACAGAGGGAAAACACGCATGGTATGTCCTAGACCTTTGAAGACAAATTTTATCAAAAGGCTTGGAAGACCTCATCATTGTAAATCAATTGGTTTAGAGTCAACAACTGATGATTGAATCAATGTAAACTACCCATTAGTTACTGCATATTAAATTTGTATCATCCATGCAAATTTGGTCACCACACGTCTTATGATTTCTCCAGAATTCCAAAACTATAATCTCATACTCCTCCACAATAAAAAAATCTTTGGGAGGCTCCGAACTCTGTGATCTTTTGACTTTTGTTTGAATCAACCTTCAGGACAGTATGATCTTTAATCTGCAAGTTACATGTACCTCATTATATACAATGTAGTTTTGTTGTGAATAAGATTTTTTTCAATTTAATCCTAGTGATTTTGACCCTTGCCTGAACACCCAATGTGTAGATTTGTTATGCACCCAGAGGTCACCAGCACCCTTTATGTCTAGTTCGATTATCTTACATTTTTATCTATACTAATAATATCTTAAGCCTGTGATCATGACTTTGTCAAAAGTACTCTGAGTTAGGGCCAGGACATAATCTCTGAGTCACTAACAACCCTGGCCTTATTCATTAGCTTCTTTACTCCAAAAATATTTTCTGTATTAAAGTTCTTGCTATTAAAATATTTTTACTCGCTGTGACCTTGACCTTGTCCAAAATGACCTTTGGTATTTGGTCAAAGCATATTTCTGGACATACCCTACCTTTGTAATAAGTATGAGACTTGGATTTTCTTTATAAAGTTAAGCAAAGTTATTTTACAAGAATTTCCTCTTATTCCTGTCAAAAAATATACACAAAAAAATATCAAGTTTTTAAAAAGTTAAAGAAAAAAAACCCAGCTCTTTTTTTGAAAAAAAAAATTGACATATCAATCCAAAAATAATAATTGCAAAAGTTCAAAAGATATACAGGTATATTAAAAAAAAAAGAACTTTGAGAGATCTTAAATCTGATAAATATATTTAAAGATAACGGGGTAGATACATAGCAGGTATATCAAAATGATATTTCCAAAATATACCCCCCCCCTTCCATACTAAATGTTTGCAAAGGGAACATGTATTTTAAAAAAACACTTTTATGTGTATGAAATAAACAGATCAGCCATGAACAGACAATGTATATAGCCAAAGAGACAGGTAATTCCAATATAACCCCCCAAAAACTTCATTAAGGAGGTAATAAAACACATTTTCACTTGCATAAAAATAAACACATCATATGCAGCACCAAACCAAAGTCTGGCACTATAAATCAGAGAGGGTAATCAATCTCTCCCCCTCTACCAGGAAGAGGAAAGAGAAATGGCAGGTCTTATATAAGAGAAACTGATTACATACGTACAAGGCAGTAGCTTGTATTGGATATTCAGTGGGGTTTGATGTTGCACTATTGGAGCCCAAGTAAATGTTCCACCTGCCTTTGAACCTAATAAGATAACCTTTAAGATAAACATTAGTAGGGGAACAAATCATAAAATATGCACACCGGCAACCTTTCCTTGGGAACTGTTGGTTAATTCAATCTCAACTGCCGTAGATAAAGATAAAACCACAAATCTTTGTTCTCAGTTTCTGTTAATACTTAATAGAAGGAAAATTTTAATTATAAAGTTGAGATAAAGAAAACTGCAAGATGTGAGCATGAAACATTTGTCAAATCCATTTGTATGAATGGCTGTGAAACTTTTAAATTTCTATATTAACATTTCAGTTTATCTTCAATAAAAAATGTTCTGTTCAATGCTCAAAAATTTGATTAACAAAATAACGGCTCCAGTGTATGTTGGTCCTACATGCAGCTCAATTTACTTTGGTAAATATAGTCCATTGCCATTTGTTATTCTTTTGATGGCATTATTATTTTAATGACATGTGTAAGCTAATACAATTGCATTGATACACATGTTATATTGGCATAGTCCTACATGTATTTTATAAGAATGATCAAGAAAAACAGGAAATCAATGAATATCATGGATGACCTTGACATACTTAACAAAAGTCATTCCCCTCTTTCTACTTCCCTATTGATCTGCATCACCTTGGATGCCAAAATAATTGAATTTACACTTTATTTCCACCGGCCAACATCACAGTAAAAAAAAAAAAATCTTTCTTCTTAATTAACAAACATGTTAATGAATATTCAACTGTTATACTTTGCAATTTTTTATTAGTATTATAAAGGGGAGGGGGGTTTTAAGTTTATTTCATGTTTTGTCCTTTGCCATGATGTGTGCCCTGCTTCACAACAGCTGTATGTTGACGGTCACATTAACAATTTATTTTGAACATATAATATATGATTATGCAATGTTTCAAGGTCATCTATGATGTTCATTTATTTCCTGTTTTCTTCAACAAACTTCCAGTACTATATATGCCAGTATTTCAAGTGTATTTAGGAAATTATAAAACCTTTTAAGTGCAGAATATATCATTTATAAAAGAATTACACATGGCAATGGACTAGCTATTTACATGTACTACAACTGAACCTCATGTATGACCAAAAGTACTCTATAGCCACTATTTTGTAAATCATTTTAAAATTGGAAACGAATCAAAGAAGGTGTAACATATAAAAATTTCTAAGAAAATATTTTATCACACTGAATGATACATAGAAATTCTGCTCATGTTTTCTAGCTGTCTATCAAATTTTCTGGAAATCAGACTGCTCATAAGGAAAATTTATTTTATTTTTAGTAAAAATGGCAAAACTGATCACTGCAATTTTAAACCAATACTGAGAATTCCTTGTGTTTTACTGCAATCAGACTAAAATGTGAAGCAGGAGAAAATCACTGAATTTTTTATTTACAACTGGACAGCTCGATAGAAAGCTATACCAACACTGTAGAAGCACAAATTTTTGAGGGGATAAAATTTCGTTGATTTGTCATCTGTGATGAAGTTGAATTAATTTTTTTTTCTCCTCAATTTTTGTATTTTTTGTTTGTGTGTAAATAGAGTAATTATATCCCGAGTTTGGTTCCGTTGTTGGGAGTGTTCGAAATAAAGCTATTTTTAGTATAACCGGTTTGGTCAGGGGGAGTCGTGGCTGTTTGTCAAGAATGCGGCCACGTTTTGAATTTGTCCATTAGTCCACGTTTCATGGCGAATTCCAGAAGTTAGTCTGGTAAACGGGTAGCCAGGGAGTTGGTTATTTACTATATGGGCATTTCTTTCTCCAGCCGGTAAGCTATTCTTATTTGTAAATATTTCGTGGGTTTTGTAGTAAAGTTATGGGTGTAATGTATGCATGTTAATACAGTTTACTGTTTGAGCTGTGTTTGGGTTTTAGATTAAGAAATTATTATTTCAGTGCGGAGGGGTTATAAGTATAAACCCGGGGCTGAAGTGGGTTGTAGGACCTCAGGAGTGCATTTGAGGCATTGGTCGAGACGGGGGCCAAAACAAGTTGACGACGGAGGTAGTGGTGTACACGGACAGCGTGTGTGTAAATAGTGGAATTGGTGACGGTTATAGCCATATAGAGGGGAGTGAAATTTAGTGGTATCCAGTGGGAGACCGGTGAGTTCAGGACTGGAACTACAGGGACGCAGTGTTGGTAGTATGGAGGCCCAGTGGTGTTATGGTTGATGTAACTGTTTTTCTACGAAGTTGAATAGCCAAACTTCCAATTCAGTTTTAAAGAAATAAAACCTTGAAAAGTTCATATAGTTTAAACGGATTTCAGATTTACAGTTATTATTAAACTAAAAGTTATTTTTTTCTGCAAAAAATCTACAGTGCTGAATTTTGTTATTTGTTTGTTTTCTCATATAATTACATCTGATTTGTTAAAACCAGCATTTGATTTATTGGCAATTATTTTGTTTTAAGTTAAATCTTTCATTTCATTGTCAATATTATCTGGTTTTTGTTTTAAAATTATATTTTGTTTTCTTTGTGAGAGAGGGTGCGTGAGAGTGCGTTTGTTTTGATAATTTCTTATTTTGTTTGTTTGTTTTTTTATTATTAAAATAAATTTATTTTGTTTTGTATATTCTACAGCTTATCATTTTCTTCTCTACCTGCACAAAATCTAAAAGAACTTCATGACATCATCAAAAATAGTTTCATTGGCATTTAATTTCGTTGTTTTGAAAGTAACCCTATTCAATACATAGTCATATAAAATTTCATGTGGGATTTAATTTCGTTGATTATTGTTAACAATGAAATAAACCAAATTTAATCCCCCCATGAATATTTGTGCTAAATTGAAGTATTACTGGCATTAAAGTTGCAAAACTGCAGCTTGAGATCAGTCCAAAGAGAGAGAGAGAGAGTTGTTGATTGAGGTCCAATGCTTTGATCATGCATTGATCTAAAGATTTTTTTTAAATTGAGTTTTTAAATATGAGCTTTTGGGAAGTTGAGAGTAAGAATTTGGAGGAATTAATCCAAAACTGAGTGCGCATTCTTATGTGTAATAAATGTGATGTTTTTTTCCAAGGGTGGCTTGATCAGCAGCTCTCTGGTCATCCACCCCAATTTTTTTCAAACCAGCAATTAAGCTACAGATCTGCAGCTTAACTGACAAGTAATACTAGCAATACAGTTTGGAGCCTAGCAAATCTGAATTAAAGTCCATCCATTGTCGTTTCTTTGTATCCCTACTCCTCCATTATCAGGTACGGTAATCATAAACATTTCACTCTGATGATTGGCTGAGTGGTTTGTCACCTTACTGTCACTGCATGGATACATTTGTACAGGATCATGCAATTATTTACTCTGATTCATAAATTAATTCAATATATACTTGTATTATGAAAATTAATCACTTGTGTGTTTATAATTTTCATTTCATATTGCCAATATACTTTGGTAATACATGATGACATGTAAAATATGGGGGTTTGTAATTTATACATTAAATAATTGAAATGCAGAAAACTGTGAAGCTAAAGTTGCTTCACCCATCTTAATGAGTATTTCATAAAGAATATTCTTTACATGGTTTGTTTAATGTTGAAACATGTACCTTTAACTATACAAAAACACGTACTTTTAAAAGACATAAAAGTTTCAGAGCAAGCTAAAATCCACCCCAGTGATTATTTTGCATGCACTTTTAGCTCCAGGGTGAGCTGAAATTTTTTTTATTTTTTATTTTTCTGAAAGTCATGTTACTAATGAAATACCTTACTCCTCTAATGGATGTTGAGTACTTACAGGACAGGTATTCTTATTAAACTTATTATTTATAAATTTGTTCAATTGAAAAAAAAAATCATTTACAAAGCATGCCATTGATAACAGGATGTTTTCCTTTATATGTAATTATGTCAGTGACTTCCAACTGATCCATAAAAACACCTTTACTCACACTTTGTTTTCTGACATACTAACATACTAAGATATTTACTCCCACAATGAAAGAGAAAATAAATAATATGTCTCTCTCTTATTCTTCTGATCATGTGACCAAAGTGTTAATACAACCTACATGATTATAGCATCCTAATTAAGCCTGTCTTAATACTAATTTACCTTAATACTTAATTATATCTTACTACAATGTAACAACACATGCACTTGATGATCAATAAAAGAGAATTTCTAAATTCGAACACTTTTTTCTTTCCATATAATTCCAAAAATAGCAGAAAATGTTCTTTTTACACAAAGAAAAGAGTCTCACTGTTAACCCATTGAAAGGACTAGGTCAAAAATAGATCAGATCAGAAGCATTCAGAAAGTATGACCCATTGAATAAAGCTTTGTTTAACTCAAAAAAAAAGTGTGTTAGTGTGTTTTATATTGAAGGCAATATTCCATACATACCATGCATATACATATATATATTGCGAAATCTACTGATCATATCAGTAAAATTTATTCAAATTTTCAGGAAAATCTGCATTTAAAAAAAAGTTTACAGGCAAACAGACATTTTAAAGCAAAAGACACCTTACTTCTGGTCCTCTGCCAGTATTAGTACTACAACCCATAAGTGCATCACTAGGCTTCGATCATGGTGATTTGGAACTCCAAGTCACGTATATCATTTTAATCTAGTTATGCATTATCATGAGACACAAGCTGTGACCTTGCAGTTTGCACAAATTGGGAAAAAATCTCTGTTACAGTAATAATTCTGATATTCTCTACAATTTACAGAAAAACACAAGAAAAAGATTTCCTTTTACTTGTTATCTAATGAAAGAGTGAAAGAAAAATGAAGATAAATTGATTTCCTGATTTGGTCATCCTAATCTTCACAAAATGAAAGATAAAAGATATGACATAGATATGATTTGACTATGGATAGCTGTAAAATAACAAAATGGCTCACAGTGTCCCAGATTTGGGTCATGAGCCACCCTCTCCCAAAGTTGTACCAACTGACCAAGCTAGAGTGTAAAATAAAGTATGATTTGACTATGTATATATCCATAAAATTCCCAAATGAGGCCATGGTGACCTAATATTTGGTAGTAACACACCTTACTCTCAAAATCCATCAACCAACAAGGTTTGCTGATCCTTGAGCTGCTACGTTTGAAAAATATGACCCACACAAAAAAAAGCTACCACATGGACAGATGAATGGATGGAAAAGTCCATATCATCAAAATAGTTATCCCTGTTCATCAGAAGGCAGTCTTGTTAAAAACAGCATCAACCTAAGAGCATCAAAAAGAAAACTACAGGTAAATATATATAGCCAGCTCAAAAATAATACCCAGAGAACAACTCTCTTCAACTGGGCATTCATATTTTGAAAACATCACCTAGAATGTGCCAAAATGACCTTTGATTAAAAAAAGTACCAATAAACATTTTTGGTAATTCGTAATCTTTCAGTGAAATATGGAATTCAATGTTTGGAAAATTAAAGACTTGGTATGAATCTTTTTTTTATCAGTGACCTTGAACTTGCAAGAATGACCTTGGTCATGGTCATGCCAGACCCTCAAGTCATACAAACTCTGTACCAAAATGAGCTCTGAATGAAATTGACTCTAAATCCAGACAGGAATTTTACATCTTTCCTGTAAATGACTTTGAACTTATCAAAATGACCTTAGGTCAAGGACAAGACTTAGCCTTGCTTTAAGGCCATGGTGAACCTTTGTATCAAGTACAAGTTTACAGTGATTCTCCATTCCAAAGTCAAAGATATAGCCTACACAAGTATTTTATACTGTTCCTGTTAGTGACCTTAAACTTGAAGAAATGACCTTGAATTAAGGTCATGACATATGTATGGGTTATAAGCAATCTCTGTACAAGTAGAGCTTCAAATGATTCTCCATAACCTTGCAAAGATGTTACACTTTTTCTGCCAGTGACCTATAAATACATGTAATGCACAAGTACAGTAAAACTCGGCTATAACGAAGTCCCTGGGACCTCTAGAATTACTTCGCTATATAAGTAATTTGTTATATCTGTATAAAGAATTCGTTAAATTTTTATAGTTGGGGATCCAAGATAACTTCGCTATTTCCGTAAATTCGCATTATCCATGTTCGTACTAAACGAGTTTTACTGTAAACACTAGATACATGTAAAACACATATTGTGGATTGCTGAAGAATGGAGATGTTAAAAAACTACATTGTTTGCAAAAGATCAAACAAAGTGTGTCAAACCTTAACACACTTCTCTAGATATTGGAGCATTTTAGGTCATATTTAAAAGTTCAAGTTCAAAACAATATTGTTTTCTGACATACTGACACAAGTGTAACAATTCTCTCCCACAGAAAAAACTGTTCTTGTGACACACTGACAACGATAAATCAGAGCATTCTAACTGTTATTAAGCATGTGTGTTAATCAAGTTGCTATGTTTATATCCCACACAGTGACTTTAATAAACCAGATCATTCTAATTAGGCAGGTGTGTTAATTAAGTCTCTGTGTTTATATATCAAAACTTCAAGTGTTAATGACAATGACATGATGAAGTCTATATTTCTTGATGATCTTGCAACACATTGACTTGAATACTAGAATTCTATAGCATGGTAATGAACATGTGCTTATTATGACAATATAGACTCCTACTTGTATAACCTACAGTACAATCTGTTCATGACATATCCAGTCTATTCGATATCTTCTTTTTAACACGTTTACCTGGTAAGTCTTAAATCACAAAAATAAAGAGCAATGAAATGCACATGTGTGTAGGTAAAATTCTGTATAATTTTTAAAGATTTAATTGTTGCAACATTGCCAGCATCGTCGGAAACCCACGGATGATCTCGTCTTTACTTATCACCCGTGGGCAAACTCGCCGAAATATCGCCGTAAAATATGCTAATTTGTTGTTTTTAGTCAACCAATCAGAAAGTTGGAACTCTTCAATTTTGAAAAATACGTTTATTACTTTGCTATTTATGGTAAATATTTTGACGCTCGTTAAAACGTGCGAAGTTTGATTTAAAACAATGAAAAGCAATTCGTACAGGTCACTGACATTAATATCCGTCAGATATTATGAAGGAGTACCTCTTTCTAACTGCATAATGCACCGGTGAGTGAATTTATCAGCTGTGTTAAAAACGGAATGAGTTTTTCATGTTTTTGGCAATGCCGAACTTGCATACGTGACGTGAAGTGTGATTCGTTGTTACGCATCGCGATTCTGTAATGCGGCCAATCAAATGACCCATGCATATTTAATTACATACGACGATTTTTCGGCGAGTTTGCCCACGGGTGATAAGTAAAGACGAGATCACCCGTGGGTTTCCGACGATGCATTGCCAGACACTTAAATGAGACTAAATTTTAAACTTAACATTTTCTGTTAGACCCTTTAAAGTCACAACATAACCTCTTCCAATCTACAGATTGGGTTAGAGATAGCAGGAAAGGAGATGGACAATAAAACTCTGAAGATGAATTTACAGACAATAACATGTAACCATGAGGTAAGGTCAAAGTCAAATAGATGTTTGTAAAACACTTATGCATCCTCCCCCTAATAACTGGAATTTTTCTAAGTCCAAGGGCATAACTCTGTCAAAAAAGGCTTGATTGTACCCAAAAGATTGACCTAGATATTCTTATGATAAATCTTTATACCAAATTTCATTCAATATGTGCAACCTCTGCAAAGAAATTAACAGAAACTGATGGTAAACTGACAGACAGCAGCAAAGTCTTGATTGTACCCAAAAGATTGACCTAGATATTCTTATGATACCAAATTTCATTCAATATGTTCAACCTCTGCAAAGAAATGAACAGAAACTGATGGTAAACCGACAGACAGCAGCAAAGCAATACACCCTCCATTCTTCGAGGGGGGGGGGGCATAAAAAGTACAAATAAAAAGCAATATCTTACAGCGAATCCTTGACAGATGTGGTCTTTGATGGCCTGGAATGTATCTGGATCAGGGTCAGTGTCCTGGAGGGTTTTCTTGGGGAGTCCACACCTACACTGATTAACCGTGTCACTCGGGGGGTACGGGAGGATGTTTATGGTCACTGAGGACTTGTCCGTTTCGTATTGTTGAAGATTGTCTCTCTGACTAAGAAAGATAAAAATTGGGTTATTTTAAAAATTCTAATTTATATGTGCATGCTTTATGCTGCTTTGTAAAAAAGACAGACTCCATAAATCTAAAGTTGGCCTTAATGGCCATATGTAATTTTTCTGTCAATTTGATTTCCGCAATCTTAGAGAAATCATATCAAATTTATCTATAGGTAATATGACCCACATCTTACCTAATTGAGAGTCAGACCCAAACAATATGGATCTATGAAAAATGACATATAGCCATATTATCTCATTAGTTTCAACTGATGTTGTTTGAGTTGTGTGCAGTGTATGAATTCCTACAAACTCTACCATATGCAAGTCAAAAAAAAAATCCACTTCTGTGCAATGAGAAAATTGGTCAAAATCATTACTTTTAATTAGGTGTTCACAATAAAGACTGGGCTAACTTTAATATAAGAGGCCTATCTGTGCATCTGTAACACTGACATATAGATAGTACTTCCTTTAAACTACATATGGCGTATCTGAGCTAAAAGATAATAAATATGAGATTAAGTGTAGATTTCTGTGATATTTGCCATTTACATTCAAATTAGAATTTTCACCGATTTTGAACTAAAATATCCCCACGTTTCTATAGTTAAATTTACTTTAAAATGTGTCTAATATTTAAATGTCGAGTTTGCAAATAAATTGATTATTGTTTTAAATCTCAGACAATCTGATTAAAAAACAGATCTCTACATAGCGCAAAGATCAGATGGAATCTCAGAAATCTAGGAAACAAATTGATTTAAATTGTGTACCCCGGTAATTTACAGGAAAGTCCAATCTTTATATAAAGTAACAAATAGAAAGATCTTTTTAATTTTAGTTAGTCTGAACTTATCAAACATAGTTGAAATACACCATGTTGACTTTAAGGGGACATCCTTTTTACCTTTTTCTGAACACATACTCCAGGTAAGAAGCTGGCATTCTGTGGACGTAATCTGTGATGTACTTTGTGTCGTACACACCACCAGGAAAGATTTCCGTCAGGTCAGCAATAAATGATGACATGGTGGCCGGTAGGTTGGCGTAGAAATTCTGATACAGGTATACGAGGTCTGTCAGGGCATTGTGAAATACCACCGGTTTACAGCTCCTGACTAGTTTTGTAAACAGAGATCTTAAACTTACGTTACTAGAAGGAGATTCTGCCTAAAAGAGAAAACAGTACTGCTTTAATGCTTTCTTTTCAATAATTTTTTTCACAGACAATTAATTTTCAATAAATGATAGCATCATTTCAAAGTGGTGTACAGTATCTTAATACATGAAAATCTACGTGTGATTAAATGTAGATCTCAGCACTCTGAAGATAAGGGGAAAAGAGGAATAACTGCAAATTGTTCTTATGGGAGTATTGAATGAAAAAAATTCTCACAAGAAAAGAAAGACAACCCAAATTCAAACATTTTGGTAAAGGGAGGTAAATATTTTTTTTCATGAGTAAGTTTTATTCTTTTAAACTAACCTGATGTATTTATTTATTTTTTTTTTTTACTTGGCTATGAAACAAAATTTATTTATATTTCCAGAGAGAACTATCATAAACCTAATATTTGCATGCTTTTCAATCCATATTCATATTGTATACTCTTTTGTATATTAGGCAATATAAATAACAAGAGGCCCAGGGGCCACAGTGCTCACCTGAGCACATCGGCTAGGAAAAAGCACATATCAGATCAGAACTGAAAGTTTACTGAGGTGGGGGGGGGTGAATTTTAACCCCCAAGGGTCATGATTTGAATGAACTAGAATCTAAATTACCTGAGGATGATTCCGTATAAATATTACTAATCATGGCTTTGAAGTACTTGAAAATAAGATTTTAAAAGTTTCCATATATACATGTATATCTATGTAAAACTTAAGTCAGCCATTTTGGCCCCACCCTACTCCCGGGGGTCATGATTTGAACAAAGTTGAATCTACACTAGGAGAATTCCACATGAGTTTCACTTTCCTGGCCCAGTGGTTCTTGAGAAGAAGATTTTTCACGATTTTTCCTATATATTCCTATGAGAAACTTTGATCGGCCATTTTGGCCCCACCCTACCCCTGGGGGTCATGATTTGATCAAACTTGAGTCTATACTACCTGAGGAGGATTCCACATGAGTTTCATCTTTCCTGGCCCAGTGGTTCTTGAGAAGAAGATTTTTAAAGATTTTTCCTATATACTCCTATGTAAAGTTTTTTCCTATATTTTTCTATGTATTGCGACTCCGCTCTACCCCCGGGGGTCATGATTTGAACAATTTAGAATCTACACTTCCTCAGGATGCTTCCACATAAGTTTCAGCTATTCTGGCCCTGTGGTTCTTGAGAAGAAGATTTTTTTATGACCCCACCCAATTTTTGTCTTTTGATTATTTCCTCTTGTGAAGGGACTTCGCCCTTGATTTTAACAATTTAAACAAACCCAAGAATGCTTTGTGCCAAGTTTGGTTAGAATTGGCTCAGTGGTTCTTTGGAAGAAGTCAAAAATTTGAAAAGTTTACAGACTGATGGACAGCTAGACGGACTGACGATGGACAAAATGTGATCAGAAAAGCTCACTTGAGCCTTCGGCTCAGGTGAGCTAAAAAGCAATTTTAGTTTAAACAACAAACTTTGCTAATGTTAGCAGTAGTTTTTGTCTCCCCAACACTAACCAGAATGCTGCAATATTGAAATTGAAAGCAGAGTACAGTATAAAATGAATAAAACTTATCACATTAGGGAGAGGGCTAAACTAGGCTTTGCCTGCTGCCCAATGCCATTCATTTTTATTTGTGAATAAAATTATGTATAAATAGAAAAACTTCTCACATTTTTTATTTCAATAATACAAGTATCATTTGGTAAGGGTTGATACACAAAAATACACACTAATATATGCATCTTTCCTGGTGTAGCCTAGTAGATCACATTTCTAAATCCAGACTAAATGCTATACAATAGGAAGCTTTATTACTTTCAACAAGATGGGTTTGATTATACAAATACCCGAAGAGTGGCCATTTCTAATGAAAGACAATGAATTGAAGTGGTTTCATCCAACTAAAAAACAAGAGGCCCATGGGCCTTATAGGTCACCTGAGTATTGTGTAACACCTTTCAAACTAATAACTTTGGATCGTGCTTTAAACCAGAGGCCATGAAATTCACAATTCACAATTTTGAAAGAGGCACTATATTGCTTATCATAATTATAAACTTAGCATGCTTACTCTATTTACTAAATACCCAGAGATTGATCGGAGTATAAACAAAGAGAAAATGCACTTCCACTTTATAACCAGTTTTGTACCTCCATCCCAAAAGAACCACTGACCCTGTCGCAACTTATTTCAAAATTTTGCAAATTTATCATAAAATGGTTGATTAATACCAAAGAGCAGATTTCAAAGCATAAATTTAATTTCAGACTATGTAACCCCACCCCCCGACCCAGGAAGGGGGGGGGCATAAAAAAATAATCATTTTGCTAAATTTTTAATGCACCTTTCTTCATCAGAAATATATATACTTGGATCATTGGCATAAAACACAGGAGAAAAGGAAAAGATATTCAAAGAAT
>PRKT01000101.1:1122947-1144478 GCA_003671525.1 Saccostrea glomerata | reverse complement strand
CTGAGGATGATTCCACATGAGTTTCATCTTTCCTGGCCCAGTGGTTCTTGAGAAGAAGATTTTTTAAAAATGCTATTAATTTTTCACTAATTCATAATTATCTCCCCTTGGAAGAGGGCGTGGCCCTTCATTTGAACAATCTTGAATCCCCTTCACCCAAGGATACTTTGTGCCAAGTTTGGTTGAAATTGGCCCAGTGGTTCTTGAGAAGAAGATGAAAATGTGAAAAGTTTACAACGACAACGAAAACGACGACGACAACGACAGACGACGGACAAATTTTGATCAGAAAAGCTCACTTGAGCCTTCCGCTCAGGTGAGCTAAAAAGTGTGTTTTCTATTCAAACTGGAAAAAAATAATAAGGTAGGTAGGTAGAGAAAACATTTAATTTTATTTCAACATTTTATTGGCAAGCACTCTCATCGTCCCTGCCATTTTCCCCTAGAAAAAATAACTTTCAAAATATTTTTTAGTCATGTGCATACATGTATGATATGCATTTTTCAAACAGGGAAGTGGTTCAGATTAGGATTTCCAATAGTAAATATAGATCTGGAATAGTTTACATCTGGAAAGATAGCCTAATGACAGAAAAAAATTTTCAGGGTTGGATTTTATATTCTTGGCTTGGTCGGGGAACCGGAAACACACAATTTATTAATCTAGGCCATATGAATAAAATACTTTTTATCTAAAATTAAATTTATTCAATCAACAAAGACATGAAACACACCTTGTCATTGCCCCTATAGTACCCCACACCACAGGAATACTGCTTGTTAAAATCAAACCCATGCTCCACAAGAAACCTGAGTGACGCTGGTTCCACGATGTATTCCTCCTGACACAACGCCATGATATTGTAGGTCTGTACCAGGAAATTCCACACGTGACAGCTCTCGACGCCGTCCTCCACGGACGAATTATCAGACATATCACTGGCGTGTTTCCTGGGCTTTGTGTCAACATGTGTCAGTTGAAAACATGATAGTCCAAGGGAGACAACTGAACGTGATTTGGCATTCTCTGCTGTTCCTTTGTATCGATCTTCAACAGACCTGTGAAATAAATTGCCTTTACATTCTATCATACATATATATATTTATCATGTTCAAGTTGTACATAATCTATAATTTTAATTTTCATGTATCCATACTATTTATGTACATTATTCACTTACTTCGCCATGAGAGTTTTCCTGGTTCCTATGCCACTTAATTCCTATAAATTGAAGGGCAAATTATAAAGTTATAACATAATCAAGTTTTTTAAATTCTCCTTTATGAAAAGCAAATCTTAGTCATTTTTTTTCATCAGAAATTCCCCTTCCCCTTCATCTTACTGTGTCTATAGCAATAAATGTGGCTGACTCCACTGCTTTCATCAATGATGGCCATAGATGGTGGATGTTGTGAATATTCACATCCAGGACTGGAATGGACTCAAAGCGGACTGCCATCTTGTCAAAAACCTATAAAATTTCATACAATATTTGAAATATCTCTTCTCATTTCACTCCTTTGGTTACAACCCAATTTTCATTAATATACTTTTCATGCAGGGTTAGACACTAAGGCATCCATGATCACTGAGTTTGGTCAGTCTACTAATGTAAATCACTTTTTATTCCCAAGAATTTTATTTTGGTATAATTAAGTGTGCTGTGACAATGAGCTTGCAAAAAATTTTATTCTCACATATAAAAATATTTCCTTATGATTATATAGAAGAATAACACAATTCATGAAACTTACATCTTGCTAATAAAGAGTCAATAACTATCTCGCAAAAATAAGGTGTCACTAAAATTTAATGATCTACAGTAATTAATAGGTCCAGTTGGGACAAAATCATTGTGCACTGGATACACTGGGTAACGGGATGTTTCGCGCCGATGCATGGTTCGCACCGCGATGTTTCGCGCCAATTCTGTTTCGCGCTGAGATGGTTCGCCCCACGATGTTTCGCTCCCATAACATGAAATGTATGTTATTTATTTTGTTCGTTTTGAAAAAATATTAAAAAATAATAAATTATAATATCTGTGAATATTGATGTAAGTATCGAAATTTTGTAGAATATTAGTTTATATTTTAATTGTAGAAGTTTATTTGAAGTACTTAGTCTAATTGTAAATTATTTATACACTCTGATAATTATGTTTATAGTAGTTGCTTTAGCATACCGCCATTTAATTAAGTAATTCTGTAATTATTGCCGGCTTGGGAAATATATCAACGTAAATTTGCTGGCTTGGAGAACCTATCAAATAAAATTTGGAGACTTATCAGCATTTCAAATAAAATTAAATGAAAAATCTTATTTCATGTAAAATTCATTGAAACTTCAATTTTGAATATTTTAGAATATATTAACTTCAGATCTGTGTCTATGCATCTGTAAGAAAAAAAAGCTGATCTAGATTGTATAAATCAAATATCCCTTTTGCATAAGCATAAATGCTGAAAACTTTAAATTCTTTCCAATTTTATTTCAGCATTTCTATGTTACCATGTGGTTACTACATGTGCGCAAAGTTTGTCTGCCCCCCCTTTTTTTTGTCCATGTATATTTTAATAGTTTCCCACAAAAAATATTTTAATTTCGTTTTTTCTCATGAATTTTGAAACATATTGACATGGAAGTACAATATTTTATTGAGTTGTTTAAATGAAAACAATTAGGTTTTTGAATGAAATAAATTGTTTTCTGACTCCTGTGATGTATTAAATTATTATAGGAAGGGGATGATGCTGAAAATCTATGAGGCAGTTGTCTCATAGCTACGCCCTTGTTTTTAGAACTATAATTGAATGACTTTAAAAAAAGATCGTTCACTTATTGTAAATTAATATTGATGTATCGACTAAGAAAATATGTTTAGCTCATTCTGGTGAATTATTCTATACACATGTTCTCAATAACATAAATTATATATATGTTTTCAAGTTCACACATATAATTGCTGTACGACTTTATAATTGCTGTAACGAAATAATTCTCACCTTTTGATCTTTAACTAATTACAATTAAATAGTTGAACACACACGCTGAGCAAACGGGCACAATATATTAACATTTACGATCCGTTACCTGTGGCACCGCATATTATAAAGTCATGATTTTGAGCATACAACACATATTTATATCTAAGATTTAATAAATGATCTTAATTTATTACAAAATGAATGAAATATAAAAAAAAGAGGGGAGATGTTTCGCACCTAAATCGGTGCGAATCATCCTGGCGCGAACCATCTCAGTGCGAAACAGAATCGGCGCGAAACATCCCGGATTCATACACTGCATGGTCAAATGCCTGACATGGTGAAAAAAGATAAATACCAGACTAACATGCTTATAAACAAGATAATTCTTAAGTAATAATTTACTGTATTCTTTACTTTAAGTAATCATATTTCCATTTTATGATCTGTGTTTTACTGCACATAACGTTACACATAGCTGTCTGCACAAATAGCCTTCTAAGCGTGTATTTGAAGAAAAAATGGTTACAAAATAAGAAATCACAAATACTTTGAAATTCAAATACCCACTCCGCTCAAATCATAACATTAAATGCGTGGTGTAGGGTCAAATCATGCCTCTTATATCTTCAACTAGTCTTGTTTTTTTTTTTTCAGCATCCAAGAACAAGTTTTATGGGAACCAGTTTACCATGCGTTTTGAATTTTTGGTAGTACGTACCATGTTTTACTCTTAAGAAGTTGAAAAAAAATAATAACTATGTAACGCAAAGATATCAATGCAACACCAAAGTGGTAATTCAAATTATCATGATGAATTTAAAAAGTTTTATTCTAAACTCAGAATATTTTCAATAAGAAATTTCGTAAAGCGAATAGTATACGGAATGACCTATCTTAATAACAAAATGGCCCCAAAAACGAAAAAGATGAAAGTGGAAAACGTGGAAGAAGAGAATCAAGACGATGCCTCTGAACCTGTACAAACAATTCCTAAACCAAATATTTCGCGCATAAAAAATAAAATTCTTCGAAATGAAATGTACAAAAAACTCAAAGCTGAAAAAAGGAAGGTAAATATATGGCTTCTTTTTTTAACAGAACCACAGGGGCTTGTCAGCTTTTGTGGAGAAAATAATTCAGTTTAAAAAATTAGTACCTCGGAGGAAAAAAAGGGAGGACGCCATTTTGGATACCACCTCGCTTCATCAGCTATTTTCTCGCTTAGATTGTTAAACTTGACCTATGAGCCAGTTCCAGGTCCGGCACAATGTCTTGATTAAGCTATATAGCTTGATTTAGCTATATAGCTTTATTAAGCTATTTGGAATAGCTTAATTAAGCTATTTTATCACAATTTTTTTTCAAATGTTTTATTTTTTCAGTATGTGCAAAAAGTCGCACCTTGGTGCAGTGGAAATATTAAACTTTGAACTCTTCTGAATACAATGCATGTAAAAATCACTCACCAAATTGTGTCTCCTTGAGAGACAATGTACCAGTGCTCCAAGTCGCACTTACTTTTAGGTCGCTAAATGGCAACCTAAAAAATTTTTTGGTCGCCATTTCAGAATTTCTGGTCGCCATAAACAATTTTTTCACTCGCCATGATTAAAACATGTAAATAACACTATTAAAATTTAAAACAATGAACTAACTTCCACATGTGTTATGTTTTTATTAAATCAAAGATTATTAATTACTGTGACTAGAAATCTTTTGCTAGTTGAAGGATAAATTTTTATGAAATACAACCACCCTTTGTATAGTACATGTGCACAGAAGAACACAAGTAATCTGATCCTAGAAGTAGAGTTTAATCAAAATAAAAAAAAACTTTGACAATTGTTCAGACAGGACTTTGCCAATTGTTTATCATGTTTACATGTTTACTTACTACTACGTATCTTAACCATAACTCAGTCGTTATCAATGCTGTCAAAACACTTAATTGTGATATGCAAGCCATTGACCAAATTCTCTAATAACAAAGTCAGAGAAAGTCTAGAAAGTTTACGACGTTTGGATGCCATTCTCTCAGAAATGGTATGTATATACGTTTCTGGTTCTATCTAACTTAACTATTACAGCATGCTGTCATAACATTACGTGATCTAAGTCCATACGACGCTTTGTAAAGTGTGTTAAAGTATTTATCTTGAAACGTTGTCTTGATAGAGAATCTTGAAAACGTAAATCCCGATCCCGATCATAAAAAGATGGACGTTGCCAGTCCAAATTTTCTCAGTCGCGAAAATGCGACTTGGTTTTAATTTCTAGTCGCAAAACCAACTTTTGGGTCGCAAATGCGACCGTTTTAGTTGCAACTTGGAGCACTGTGTACTCAAATTTTTAAAAGTTTGGGGGCTATTGATGAGTGACCACACAGTTATTTCTTGAATGAAATTCTAAAGGAGGTCAGTTATGGCCAACAGGATAATTGATTGGTAACAGTTCAACACAATGAGAAGCAATCATACTTATCCACGCCTCACCGCACTCAATAGGACACTTTAAGTTTCTCCTAGTACAGTTACCCAAACAATGGAAATTCATCTTTTGCTTAAAAGTATTCAACAACAGCAATGTTAGACTTTCTATGATTTAGGTTGTTTTTTTTTATAGCCCAAAGTACATATATGAATAGTCAAAAACTTGCGACTTTTTGTTTATTTCTCACTAAAAACGTTTTTTGTTAAAACTGCATATAAATAGCTTTATTAAGCTATTTCAAATAGCTTGATAAAGCTATATAGCTTTTTAAAGCTATAAAGCTTAATCAAGACATTGTGCTGGA
Source organism: Saccostrea glomerata (assembly GCA_003671525.1). Classification (NCBI taxonomy): domain Eukaryota; kingdom Metazoa; phylum Mollusca; class Bivalvia; order Ostreida; family Ostreidae; genus Saccostrea; species Saccostrea glomerata. Next base: position 1,138,693 of record PRKT01000101.1, on the reverse strand, counting down.
CCTGAGTTCATCAGGTTAGGCACACACAGTCAAATGGTCATTTAACCCCTGTTTGGTGGTCAATCGCCCATTTCGGCGTCTTTATTACCTACCAAATGGGAGAGAAAAATTGTTTTGTTCAATTCTCTGGAATGACGTGAAATGGCGCATAATTTCAACGCATGGGGGAATAAAATAAAGATATTTATCTGTACTCTGAACGAAAAAAATCAGAATTTCAACACAGACTTTTTTGAGCAGTGTCGTTCAAATATTTGACAAAATCATCACCTATGTAAACAAGTGTAACTTTTCTGTGTTTTAACTTAAAATGAAAAATTCCCTCCATCTTGCGCATAGTTGCACCTATCAATAATGTTTATCACTTCATATTTCTGTCATTCGGCAACTGATCAATTATCTAAACCAACTAAAATGACGATCTTTTCCGAATTTGGGTTATAAGACTGATTTAACTACGGAGGCCCATTAGTGTTCATTTTCAAAAAGTAAAATAAGAGGAGAGTAAGAATTTGCTTTTATTTTGTTTATTTTGTATGCAATGGCTTTATTCTTTATACAAATAATTTATGCAGTGATTTCATGGAAAAAAATCATCGCTCGAAAACCATAAACTTTGGAATAAGAATTATTGCAACTGTCACTTTGTAAATCTTTTATTCAAAAACATTTAAAGATTATAGTAGATACATCATAGATATGCATACTAAACCACAAAGGTTCGCACAGAAATCGTAACTTCATCCTAAAAGAAAATGAAGAATAAATGTTCGTTCAAATGTAGAAAAAAATGGATGTTATAGCAAAAAGTGCCCACCATACGAATAAGATATGTGGAGCTCGTGTTTAACAGGATTTTAAAAAAATTTATGTAGATGCAGATCGAAAGATCCTTTGAAAAGTTACTTCTCTAGACTAACACCTCTTGTCTAAGTATATTTTTTACCAAACTATACACAACAAAATATTTTTTCGTATTGTTTGAGCAAATATTTCGGCCGTCACGAACAGCTGTGGGTTTCGTTTTATGAAGTTCCACAGAAATTACACATGGAAAATTGACTAAATTGTATTAAATGTGTGAGAAATATGTTAATTAAAATTCCCCAATGCCAAAGTAAATGCTCTTTTGCTTTATTTTAATAAAAATTGGAATTGAATAAAAAAGACCACCATTTGGTTGGTAAAAAAGACTCCGATATTGGCAATTGACCACCAAAAAGGGGTTAAGGTCAGACGAGACGTTCCTCAAAATCTGTTTTGTATATCTTCGTAATGTATGAAAATTATTCAAAATTTTAATAACATTCTGATTTCTAAACCAGTTTCTAAACGTTTTTAAAAGATCCAAACACTTTAACATTTGAAATTGGAAAATTATTTTTCTTCCCCAAAGGATTATATAAGAAAAACTACCCCTGGTATCTTGCAGAAATGCCTGGTAAGGTACCTCAATGTTTTGTGAGTAAACATGTTTAAGTAGCAACACTTCAATGACAAACTCTTAGAAAAATTTATCTATTATTACGGAACGTCTCGTCTGTCCTTAAATGACCATTTGGCGGTGTGTGCCCAACCTGTACACATCCCTTAATAAATGTTTTTTCTTGAAGGTCTTACTTTCAGTTATAATCTTTCTTTGTTAACATGTACAGTCTTGGTCCATTTCTTGCGTAAACGTCCAAAATCGACAACACCTTGGCTTCTGCAGAAAACAAAAGTATGACATGTAACTTATAGAAAATTTTGCCACCCCAGATTCAGTCCAAACTGAACAAATTTTGGAAAAAGTGGAACCAAAATATCTTCAAACAGAACAAAGAAATGAAGTAACAGTCATTGATAAAATGAAAGCATTTGAGTTTACCATTAAAATTTTCAAATATATTAAATTTTGTTTGTTTACTTCTACTTTCATTGTAATTGTAAAGTCCTGAGACAAACTGAGTGACACTAAGTCACATGTCATACTTTCATTTTTAATTAATTAACATTAATTTTCCACATAGAATATATATTTTTTTTTTTCTGTTTTTTTTTCATGGGATATATTTTTAGTAATTTTACATTATCATATATTTATATTTTATAGGCTAAACTAAAAGAGAAACAGAGAAAGAAAAAAGAGGCAGAGGACATGGGTGAAGAGGTACTTCATTAGTTTCTTATTACTTATAATAATGAGAGCTTTTTAAGAGGAGTTGATTTATGTTTATATAAACAAGCAATACAAAATACTTCTATTTTTAAATTTCTAAATTTTATATAGCTAAAATATACATTATTTGATAGACTAAGAATGAAAAAAAAAAATTGATAACTTCGAGTTCTTCTTGAAGCAAAATATTAAATGAAATTGTTGTCTTAATACATTTCTGTGTAATAATTTATAAGGATGCACCAAAGCAAGTACCCAAAACAATAGAGAGCATGAGGGTCAAGGACGAGACAATGGTTGATCCCGAGGATAAAGAGGTGAGAGGCCAAATACATACATGTCAAACTTCTTAACAACATTTATTTTATCAGAGACTGTTATTTTTAATCTTTGACATAATAAATAGCTCATGGATATACCCGTACTGTGGTAATAAAATTTAAACATAATGTAAACAAAGCCTTTATTGGTGTAAATTTATCCCCAGGTAATGATGGATGAAGCCCAAGATGAAATGGCAACATACTTCAACAGAGAAACATCACCTAAGATTTTAATAACCACCTGTGATAGACCTTGTCTTGTAAGTATATTTTCTAAGTATTTATAAACACCAGTGACCTGTCATAATTCATCTTTAGTAAGTGTATTTTCTAAATTTTTATTATATACCTAATGTGTATCACTTGATTTTACTGTTGATTTTACGCAATCACATGATGTCGTGATCCAACTTTCAGGATCACCACACTGTGGTTTTCTAAATCCATATCACTACTCTCTGAAACTGATGATGTACATGTAGTACTGACGTACACGTAGTACGCAGAAACATGACATTATTTTTCTTGGGCGTGAAAAAGTCCCTTTTTATTATGCTTTTTTTATGGATAGATATCATACAATTGATCTTAAAAGCCTTATTTTGCTATATTTTATAGCTAGTTATAAGGGGGTATATAATAAATTTATCATTATAAATTTGCATCGAGTTTGATCTGATGATCTGCCCCTGTCAAGGAGACGTGATACGGCTCCTCGGATCAAGTTACTGTTATAATTATATACATGTATATATATTTAATTATTAAATGCTCAGTTTTATGTTGAAATGCTAACTATACAAATGCTAGTTTGAACCTTAAAGATTGTGTTTTTTTTTTCCAGAGGACAAATAAATTTTGTAAGGAACTGAAATTAACAATTCCAAATTCTGAAATCAAGTACAGAAGAGGTTTGGATCTTAAGAAGGTTATTCCACAAGCCATTGAGAGGGAGTTTACAGACATTCTTATTGTGAATGAAGATAGAAAAGAACCCAGTATCCTTCTTCAAATTTATTTTAATTTCTGTATAGAAAAATACAAAATGTAAGAAGATTTGATTAAGAAAGAATTTTTTTATTACTATTTTTTTTTATTAGTACTACATGTATATTTTTTTATTTTCATATTTGAGTATTTGCATATATTGTTTATATACATGTATGTTTTACAAATTGAATTTTGATAGTTTCACTATGTAAATGGGTTTAAAAATGAGTGACCTCCCTTGGATTCTTTAACACTCTGTAAGATGGGTTAGTGATAACTCACCTCCCTGAGGGCCCCACTCTCCACTTCAAGCTCAGCAGTGTCAGGCTCACTACAGAAATTAAGGTACTGAAAACACCTCACTTCATGTGGAATCCATTTTCTCCTATATTGTTTCTTGTTCTTCAAGTTTCAAAACTGATATTTTTGATTACAGACAAGTTATATTATTTGGTATCATTATTCTTTTATTAAGAGATAAAGCATATGTATTCCAGATGATGAAGAAAATTTTGATTAAACTGTGCCTATAATTCTGAATCAAACTTAGAATTTATGCGTTTGATTTCCAGACATAGCTTAAACTGATTATTTATATGCTTTGTTGCTTAAATGTTGAGTGAGGATAAATTTCATTGTCTATAATGTATATTTATTATTTTCCAGAGGGTTGGAGAAATGAGTAAACATAAACCAGAACTGATTCTAAATAATTTCAACACTCGCCTCGGTCACTCTGTTGGGAGGGTGTTTGCCTCCTTATTTCCCCATGACCCACAATTCCAGGGACGACGAGTAGTCACTCTCCATAATCAAAGGGACTTCATCTTCTTTAGGCATCACAGGTTGGTTTTAAATCAATTCTTATTAAACTTTTTTTTTTTATATTATAGTAAGAGAGTACTTACCATGGTAGATCTATAAAATATATTATTATTTGTTATAGTTTACCATTGTTTTCTCTCCATTGTTTTGCAGATATGTGTTCAGAAATAATAAGAGAGTTGGATTAAAGGAGCTAGGACCTAGATTTACATTGAAGCTAAGATCATTACAGAAGGGAACATTTGATTCAAAGTTTGGAGAATATGAATGGGTTCATAAGGTAAGTTATGGTCACCCTGTAGATAATTCACGCAAGGAATTTTAACATTGCAATTTTTTGATACTTTTGAATAAATAATTTAATATTACTATGATAAACGTTTCATTTTTTTTAATGCTACAATGTTTAATTTTCAATACTTAAACTGTTTTAATAACACTATACCTATGATACTATTTTTTACACTCAAGATGGTTAACAGTAATTTATTTAATACTTTATGTTTTGAATTCTTTGATACTTACCATGCTTACTGTGTTTAAAATTAGTAAATACTTACTGTGTTTGATTTGGTTTCAGAGGAAAGAAATGGACACAAGCAGGAGGAAGTTTTCTTTGTAAATTGGTTGTTAATATTTTTTGTTCTTTATATAAAAATAACAAAATATTTTATTGTTTTCTTTAATATATATCAGTAATAGACACAAAACAAGTCATAATCATCTGATTATGTTGTCAAACACAAACAAGTGACCACCTTATAAACTTGTTAGATTATTTACATGACGTCTAGAAGTGAACAAACAGAGTGGCAGCTATAAGGAACACAGAGCTGTAAACTGGACGAGAGTCCCCATTCTTACTCCCCATTCCCCCTGCCTGGGGCCTCTGTTGTGTTTGACTGTCAATCTTGCCCTGTCCATTTTTGTTATACGATGGTTTGGATTCATTGTCCACAGAGCCACCTCCTGATCTGTTAATGGTGGTGGTGGATCGGAGAGTTGTGGTGGTGGTAGATCGGAGAGTTGTGGTGGTGGTAGATCGGAGAGTTGTGGTGGTGGTGGTTTTCCTTGGCTTCTTTGTTCCTGTTTATATCAAAGAGTTAACATTTTAAACAGATTTACATACTCTTATTTGAAGTGTATGATATTAATGTTTTGGATTTTGTCATTTTAATGACATAGCCAAATGAAATTATATTTTAGGCCTAAATGTGTATAACCACACAGCCCTCTCAAAGTGTCCCACACTGTTGCAAAATGTAAAAGAATTGGCATACAACAAAATTCAGGAAAATTCTTGCATTTGATTTGCAGAAATGAAAGTTGTTTTATTCAAGATGAAATAAAAATGCCTTATTATAAATAACATTGAGAAAAGATGCATTAATTTTTATAAAATACTCATTAAATAGATATTTAAAATAATAGAAAATAAAATCATCCAACAGAAACCAATTTATTTTGCAGAGGCCCGAAAATTCAGTTTAAATGGCTTGATTATTGATGATGGACATGTCCAACTTTGATTTGCCTAAAGCGCTCTGGTTGAAATTTTTAATAAAATATTAATAATATTTCTGAATGCCACTAGATAATTTTTTGTATGGCTTACTTCTTGTTAGAACTGCTGTGGTGGTGGTAGGACAAGCTCTGTGTACCACATCCTGACATACGCCTGTAGACCCACCTGGAATGGAATTGTAATGAGCCGCATAACAAACTGTTGTATGACTTTGTTACACTTTCCTCAGTTTACTGTTGCAAAAACTATATATTTGAAGATATATTGAATATTTATATTACAAATATTGAAAAAATGAACTTACCCAAGGGTTCCTTCCTTTTTACTCCAAGCTCACAAGCTGTATTTATTATGTCAGTGTAATCGCCAAAGTTCTGCTCTTCGTATCTCATAGAATAGAAACTGGATAAGAAGACCACATACTTATTCCCGACTGATATCTCACTCACAAAACACAAACCACCCTCTTCTTCCTCTGCAAGGAAATACAAATGATACGTCAAATAGACGTGTTCGAATAGTCTTGATACTTAAATCTATCATAAGCTCTTCCAAACAACTGATTTTTAAACTTACCCACCCCCGTGATATTGAGAGAGCCAGGAATATCTGCCCCACTGTCTTTGAGAACACAGTTTATCTCCATTGAATAAACCCCATCACGTACTTTGGATTTGATAGTACCAGAGACAATGACTTCGGAGTAATGGGTCTTGTCGTTAAGAGTTACCGGCCCTGGGTTAGAGCAGCTGGAGACTCCACCAATCAGAATGAGAAGAAGAATCACGTGTCGGAACAGATGCCATAACATGGTTCTTTTATACACTAAAAGTTCAAATTTCTTGAATTAGTAAGAAAATATTACCGGTAGAATATTAAAAAAAAACTATTTTCAACATTCCAAAGTTTTTCTAAACTTGTATGTGTTTCCATATTGCAATTTAATTCCGATTACGTGATATCAAAAATAATGAAAGTTTCTGGAACATAAGGCACTTTTCGGAGGCTAAAATTCTTTAACGCAGATATCTTAGGATTGTTGAAGCACACGATTTAATGAAAATATGACATTCAATGTGATGAACACATTGCTCGTACTTTGTACAGTTACAATTAAGATTCTTTTATAAAATTTATAGAAATAAATTAAAATAATTAGTTTAAATGCATACAAAATACCTATACACGAACGTTTCTCCTAAAAAAAGCACCTTGGTCACTCCAACCCTAGGATACAAAACATTTTCTCCACAATGCGATAAGAGTCTAGCCATTTCTCATTGCTTTCAGGCTTTTGTCCTCGCCTCTATGAATTTATATTTTGTCTTTATTTAAAGTTGTCTCCCTTCCTCGGGAGGTCGCTGGTAGCTTTATCAAGTATTACTTTGTTAAGGACCAATAACGGGTGCTAAGTAAATTCTTTTGTGGAGTAGTAGATTAATGACAACATTAACGATAGCTAAAGGCGTTCTTTATTACCACAGGGTTAATCTAACTGAAACTTCTTGGCAGTAATTAATCAAAAAGGACAGATTCTGGTAATCGTACGTTCAGGATTAGCAATGTATATTTTCGTTTGCAAATATCTTTTTTTTGTGTGGTATTGACACATCTTCGATAGCGGTACTATTTTTACATTACAAAGGCAAATACGCATCGGGGCGAAGGAGGGGGGGGGGGGGGTACATCGAAATAGTTAAATCAAATGCTGAATAATGAACAGAGAAAACAACCCTTTCCAACCCCTGCCCTGATATAGATTCTCGTCCAATTTTTTTTTTTGTAGAAATTCCATTTCTATGTAACTGTGAGATCCACCTGGACCAAACTTGCAATGCAGATCTATGCTTCTGGGAGTGCATACTGCTAGACTCACCAGTGGATGCTGGATCCGACCTACGTACATTTACGGTATTGTTTAAAGGGTCTACAGCAAGCCCATTGTCAAGCACCCCAAACATTCTACTTGCGAATTGGGATGCATATAGCCAAAACTTTTTCAGACCTTCTTATAGATAACATTCGTCGAGATTAGCTATGTAATTTTGATTGCTTAATTTAAGCATCAGGTATTACAAAGTAAGTTTTAGTAATTCATTTTCTATCCTATAGAATTTGGTTGAAATCGGTTCAATAGTTTAATTAAGAGAAGATTCTTGAATTTCTTGAAGTGTGTCCGAAGTTATGGGAAACACGCTTTATTTCATTTCCGGAAATATGCATAGCATTTCCGACATTTTTATTTCATTTCCGACATTTTGTTTTCATTCCGACATATATTTTTTTTTCATTTCCGGAATTTACCTGTGCGGCAATTGCATGTTTTCCTAGTAAGTTAAATGGAATTTGAAAGTATTTATTGCAAAATATTGATAACAAAAAAAAAAATAAGAATCCATCTATACATAAGGTACTATCTGAAAAATGTCGGAAATGAAAACCAAAGAATGTCGGAAATGAAAACTAAAAAATGTCGGAAATGAAAAGTTGATAATTACAAAAATTCCGGAAAAGAAATGCAGCCGGGAAACGCAATTTTGTGAAAAGAGGGTTGTTACAACGCACTTTGAAAAATTACGCACTTAGAAAAAAATTTTCAAAGTGCGTTAAAATTTGGGACCAAGCTTACGCACTTTGAAAAAAATAATTTTAATATCGACTATATTAACGCACTTTGAAAAAAATGTAAAGATTGATCAATATTCCTTCAAATAATCGGTATGATAAATAACAGATCCTGGTTTGATAACTTTTTTATGATAAAGTCACTGTAGGCGTTTCAAATATTTAAGGTTTTGATAAAAATAAAAGGGAAAATTAAAGGGTCTTGAAAAAAAAGAGTGACGTTTGTTTAAGTTCATTAATTCGTTTCTTCTTTTTTTAGCTCACCTGAGCCGAAGGCTCAAGTGAGCTTTTCTGATCAAAATTTGTCCGTTGTCTGTCGTTGTCGTAGTCGTTGTCGTCGTCATTGTCGTCGTAAACTGTTCACATTTTCATCTTTTTCTCAAGAACCACTGGGCCAATTTCAACCAAACTTGGCACAAAGTATCCTTGGGTGAAGGGGATTCAAGTTTGTTCAAATGAAGGGCCACGCCCTTTTCCAAGGGGAGATAATCATGAATTTGTTAAAAATTAATGGCATTTTTAAAAAAATCTTCTTCTCCAGAACCGCTGGGCCAGGAAAGATGAAACTCATGTGGAATCATCCTCAGGTAGTGTAGATTCAAGTTTGTTCAAATCATGACCCCCGGGGCAAGGGTGGGGCCAAAATGGCCGACCCAAGTTTTACATAGGAATATATAGGGAAACCTTTTAAAATCTTCTTTTCAAGTACTTCAAAGCTATGATTAGTGATATTTATATGGAATCATCCTCAGGTAGTGTAGATTCTAGTTTGTTCAAATGATGAACGCCTGGAGGGGGGGGGGGTGGAGTAAATTCAAGCCTGATGTGCTCAGGTGAGCGCTGTGGCCCCTGGGCCTCTTGTTTTAATTCTAGTCTTTGATAAGTAGATGTAAAGGTGTATAGAGGGCACTAACAGAGGACAGCAACTTAGCATTTATCATAATAAAAAGTGGCCAATTTGATTGTTCAAAACTATGAAAATTCTTTCTCTCTCATACGTTGTACTGCACTTAAAAATTTCTAGTTTTCATCGGTTTTAATTAACTCGTTTATTATTGAAAGTTTTCAACGTCATACCAGTTAGGTAAATACATAATTATATGAATGCTTTGAATATAGCATAGACATCAAGACTGGGCGAAGGGCCAGGGGAGGGGATGGGGGGCTAAGCCCCCCACTTATTTTTGAATGATATATACATCGTATAAGCATTGAAAATGCAGCGTACCCTTTTTAGGTTTATTGCTCCCCTCCCCCGTTTGTTACCGACACCTATGTATTGGAAAGATAAAGATTTGGATCTTATACCCGTCTTCTCTTTTCGACGGCAGTAAAATCAATTCATTTTTTAGGTTAGGGTTAGGCTTAGTTTTTTTGAAAGATAAATAACAAATAAAATCTTTCCATGACTAAAATATGATTTTGTTTTCAAAGTGCGTTAAGTGTCTCCATGGTAAAATATATTGATATAAACTCTTAACGCACTTTGAAAATTTTTTTCAAAGTGCATTGAGTTGGTCCCAAATTTAACGCACTTTGAAAATTTTTTTTAAAGTGCGTTGATTTTGTCCCAATTTTAACGCACTTTGAAAAATTTTTTTAAAGTGCGTTGCCACAGAGGGTCTTGTTCTATACGAATTAAAATACGGGGCGAAATAATTTGCAAGTGCGACAGCCCGAAAATACATACAGCTAGAAACAACCCTGCTTGCAGTAGTTACAGGCCTAAAAAATATGGTGGTCATATATAATTTAAATAGATAAGTTTCCCAAGATTATGGCGCAAAAATCTATACAGATCCTCCATTGTCCAATCTGTATCTTTATATGTGTATTTTCTTAACGTTTGTTTACAAGTAACTGATGTCATATGTTTAAACTTTTACTAATCTGATGAATAAAACTTTTTAATTAAGCACATGAAACATTGCAAAATTTATCAACATCAAATGAATACATGTATATAATATTCAAATGACTTACACTTTGGAAGCCTAAATTATACCAGAAATCTTCTGTTTTAACTACTGCAGATATGTTTGTATTTTTTTTTAAAAAGTCTGTAAGTCTAGCTTTTATCTTATTTTACACAATTTTATTTGAAAAAAAGTCAAATAAGTTTAATCTATTCATTAATTTGATATACAGTATTTGAAAGATAACGGGATTTATGTATTTATTTAACGCAGCAAACGCAACCATATATCTTGATATCGTTTTTAGCTCACCTGAGCCGAAGGCTCAAGTGAGCTTTTCTGGTCACATTTTGTCCGGCGTCCGTCTGTCTGTCTGTAAACTTTTCACATTTTCGACTTCTTCTCAAGAACCGCTGGGCCAATTTCAACCAAACTTGTCACAAAGCATCCTTGGGTGAAGGGTATTCAAGTTTGTTCAAATCATGACCCTCGGGGGTAGGGCGGGGCCACAATGGCCGACCAAAGTTTTGTTTAGAAATATATAGGACAATTCTTTCAAAATCTTCTTCTTAAGAACGGCAAAGCCATAATTGCTAATATTTATATGGAAGCATCCCCAGGTAGTGTAGATTCAAGTTTGTTCAAATCATGACCCCCGGGGGTAGGGCGGGGCCACAATGGTCGACCAAAGTTAAACATAGAAATATATAGGACAATTCTTTCAAAATCTTCTTCTCAAGAACCACTGGGCCAGGAAAGATAAAACTTGTAGGGAAGCATCCCCAGATACTGTAGATTCAAGTTTGTTCAAATCATGACCCCCGGGGGTAGGGCGGGGCCACAATGGCCGACCAAAGTTTTATATAGAAATATATAGGAAAATTCTTTAAAAATCTTCTTCTTAAGAACGGCAAAGCCATAATTGCTGATATTTATATGGAAGCATCCCCAGATACTGTGGATTCAAGTTTGTTCAAATCATGACCCCCGGGGGTAGGGCGGGGCCAAACTTTTGGATTTTAACTTTTCAATAGTATTGTAATCCAATTTCTCCTTTTTCCTAGCCACACTGCTCGGGTGAGCGATGTGGCCCATGGGCCTCTTGTTAAAATAGTTATTGCGTACTGTTCATTTTTTTTTTTTAGATAAATCTGCAAAGTTAGAAAAATAAACTTTAATGTGGGTAGTGGTAAAACCCAGAGGACATCTTTAAATGCCAAAAAACCTAGAAACCAAAACACCAAAATCCTAAACCCAATGAAAAGGTGAAGGGGGTCACATACTTTTTAAAAATATATATCTCTATGATTGTAAGTTGCCAAAGATATCTTTTCCGTATCCATACGAACATGTGTAAAAACAAGATGTGTTTCTGAAACACTGAGGCCCCGTATGGCAGCTTATGGGGATCTAGGGTTGAATTTTCTCAAATACATTTCAAAATCAAGGTCAAGGTGAAAAGTGTTGGTACCAAATTGAAGATCTTGTTACAAGGAATACACCTGTGAAATATGAAAGCCCTAGTTCTAACTATTAAAAGTTATGGCCAAGGTTTAAGTTTTTAGAAAGTGGTTCAAACTCTGAGGTCAAGGTCAAAATATTTATAACGACTGAAAGGCCTCGTCACAATGAATACACTTGTGAAGTTTTGAAAACCTTAATGCTACGTTTACACTATGTTCCCGGCAGCCACGGCAGCCCCGTTTGCCCGAAACGTAGTGCGCCGTGAGATTTTGGTTATTTTCTTCTCTATATCCAAGTCTTGACAAGTTCTTTTGCGGTCTTCTACGGTCTTCTACGTAATCCGTGATGGGCCGTAGGAAGAAGTTGCCGTGGAGTGCCGGAGGCTCCACGGCGCACTACGGTTCTGCCACGTATGCCAGCACGTTCCCCCAGGCCTCTTACGTTCTGATAGGTCCCCTCTCGTTTCTCGCGTTCTTATGAAATTCTTATACGTTTCTCACGTTCTGTCAAGTCTTTCTGCGTATGAAACATGGACGCCGGGAAACTATGGATCACGTTTGTACCAAAGAAGGTCTCCTAACCAGAAACAATCATTGTATCATGACCCTTCGAAGATAAAACATCATGAATTCCCAAGACGAAGATTTTATTTTCGCGTGTTTGCTGGGTGCATACCTAAAATAACTTCGTCAAAATGAAGAGAACCAGCAGCAGTTACAGAGAGGGAAGGCAGGAGTGCAGCAACTTCTCAGTTGTTCAGACTCGAATGAAACTTCTCTGCAGTGCCCGGCTTTTATATGCTTCTTCTCAGACCGCGTGCGCCGTGTCAGACCGTAGTAGAACGCAACGCACCGGGACCATAAACCGTAACATGCCGGGACGAACCGCGATTGAACGCGAGGAAACGGCTACCATACACCCTAGTTTGCCGTGAGGACCGTGATGAAACGTGGCAGAACGTGATAAAACGGACAACAACCATGAACTAGCCGTGACAGAACGCGGACTAAACTCAGCAAAGCGTCTCAAAACGTGAATGGACCGTGAGATGAATGGAAATATACATTCTCCCGTCTCACTGCGGACTGCCTCCAAGTTCTGTTACGGTCTATTACGTGCTGTCGCGTTTTGTTGCGTTTATTCCGTTTTACTACGACCTACTAAGTTTCACATCTGCAACTTGGCCGCCGTGGCAAATTTTTTGACAGTTTAAAAATCTGGCACGGCATCCACGGCAATCGCGATGAGTTACGTTTGCCCATCCCGTTGCCCCAAGTTTTCTCACGCCCGTCCCGTTTTTTCCACGGTGGCCTGAAACGTGATTACCGTGGCTGCCGGGAATATAGTGTAAACGTAGCATAAATCCAACTGTTCAAAAGTTATGGCCAAGGTTTAAGTGTGGTGTTTTTCGTTAAAGTAGATTAAATTCAAAGGTCAAGAGGTCAAACTTGGTGGTGCCCAAAGAAGGTCTTTTCAGAAGGAATACACCTGTGAAATATTAAAGCCACAACACCACCCACTCAAACGTTATGGGCAAGATTAAAGTTTTTACAGACAAACAGAGAGACAGAAGACAAAAGAAGATAAATATACCCAGGTATGACTTCATGGCTTTGCTGTTCCTATATACACTTAAAGTAAAACTTTGATTCACCATAGTGGCATATCCTTATACAACATGGGATCAAGATTTAAAAAAGAAAACCTGTATCTTTTGGAACTGAGGATATCTCCTCAATTTTACTTGGCTTTGCTGATCATGAGAAGATTTTTTTCCTTAAAACAAACGTGTATATCCATAATATTTCTATCATAAGCTTTTATCCCCTATTGTGGCGAACTTTATTCCCAAGGGTTATGGTTTGAACAAACAGGAGTTTTTGTTATGAAACATATACATATTCAGCTTTTCTGATCCAATGATCCTAAGGAAAGTTTTAAGAAATGTCACAGAATTTTCACATTGTCTTTTTTGTTTTACTCTTGAAATGAGAGAGGGAATGCGCCTTCATTCAATAAGAAATTGAACCATATTTTACCCAAGGATGCTCTGTGACAGGTGTGGCTGAAATTGGTCAAGTGGTACTTTTTAGTCGAAACTTTACAGACGGATAACAAACAATCGCAAGACAGATTACTAATACTTGGCTTTGTGCTCAGGTGAGTAAAAAAAACTTTAGTTATATATGCTATCTTTTTAAAAAACTATTTATGGAAATACCCTAACGTAATATGGACTTTAAGCTTTCATATAGAAAATCGAAATACTATAAATTGTCTTTAAAAACCCGAAGCATTCAGTTTTTGGGAGATATAAGATTGAATACCACCACGTTCGATCTGGGTTTGTGTGATTTGGAGATTAGATGAACATAAATGAGTTAGGTAAATCAAACCATTTTTAGCTAATGGTTCCTAGTCTTTCTATATGAGAAAATGTCAAGTTTATATTCTATGAATTTCAGCTGAATTTATAAAATTCAGTTAAAGTCCTTTTGAATGAAACTTATAAAAAAAAATAAATAAAATAAAAAAAAGAGGCCCATAGGCCACATCGCTCACCCGAGTAACTTTAGCCATGTTTTTCTTTAACAGATCCCACTTGAAATACCGATTGTGACCCTATCCTACCCTAGGGGTAATAATTTGGACAATTTAGAACCTACACTATCCAAGAATTCTTCCACACAGGTTTCAGCTTTTCTGGCCCAATGGTTCCTGAGAAGATGATTTTCAAAGATTCTCTTATTTATTTCAATATAAAACTTGGATTGCCTATTGTGGCCCGCCCTACCACCGGGTTCATGGTTTTAAAGATTTACAACCTACAGTATCGGGGTATATCCTAGGATGATTCCACATATAAGTTTCAACTTTTCTGGCCCAGTGATTCTTAAGAAGAAGATTTTAAAGATTTTTTTCCTGTATATTTCAATGTAAAACTTTGATTCCCTATTGTGGCCCTGTCGTACCCCCGGGGGTCTTGATTTGAACAATTTATAATTTACACTACCACAGGATGCCTTATGATAAGTTAAAAGCTTTTCTGGCCCTGTGGTTCTTGAGAAGAAGTTTTTTAATTACCTCACCCTATTTTTTTTTTTTATCTTGAAAGGGACTTGATCCTTCATTTTAACAATTAAACTTTCCTTCACCCAAGGATGTTTTGTTCCAACTTCCAAGTTTGATTAAAATTGGTTTAGTGGTTCTTGAGAACAAGTTGAAAATGTGAAAAATTGTGAAAAATTAACAAACGGGCGGACTTACGATGGACAGCAGGTGATCAGAAAAGCTCACTTGAGCTTTCGTCTCAAGTGAGCTAAAAATTAACCTTGGCCATTTTTGAATAGAAAGAGCTTGGGCTTTCTTATTTTACATGTGTATTTCACGTTAGTACAAGATCCTTCTTTTTGTATAAACAAGTTAGATTTATTGCCCTTTTCCTTGAAGTTTTGACTTGCAGAAACACCAGTCTTTTCCATGAGTTGCAATACTTTCAAAAGGTGTGGTAATTGTTTAACTTTTTCAAGAGTAGTTCTAACTGCAAGGTCAAAGTCAAGGCAAGGTCTTTTCACAAGACATATCTTTGTGATTTAAAAGAAAAAGTCCAAGCAACGTAACAACCATTTTGAATTTATAGCTAGGTTTAAGATTGGTTGATATTTTTCAAAAGTAGGTCATACTCCAAAGATTAGATCAAGAGGTCGAATGTGAAGGTACCCAAACGAAAATGTCACGTATATTTGAAATATGAAAGCCATAACTCTTACCAATCGAAAGTTATGGGCATTTTTTTTTTTTGCAAAGTATAGACAAAAGGAAGGATTTGGCAAAACTAAATGTCCCCAAATCTTCGAGGACGGTGGAGAGGGGGGAAAAATGCATACCCAAAGGCAGATCCAGGGCCGGCGCGCCGGGCG
>PRKT01000101.1:1080667-1122179 GCA_003671525.1 Saccostrea glomerata | reverse complement strand
TACAATAACTTTACTTTCCAAGACAAAACTAAAATTTTATAAAGCATTAGTTTTAAGTCACAGCAAGGAAAAGAATTCAATCCTGCATATCTCATTTATAATTATTACTCAATTAACCTCTTGGCATTCTCTCTCTCTTTCAAAATATATAATTACACTACCATTACATATGGGGAAAAATTAGGAAAAAAAATTAAATTTTGCCAAAAAAAAAGATCCATTCCAGGATTCGATCCCATTCTCTGGTAAAAGTACTACTTGGAAGCCCACCAGCATATCCACTAGACCATTTCGGAGACGATAGAATGAGTGTTATTTAATGTTCACATTTTGAATTTCGTTTGGAAAATAATTTTTATTCAATTTATGCGTTTTTCAAAAATGTGCCTCTTTGAAACAAAAATCGGAAATGGCAGTTTTGAAGAAAATTCCTGCCTCTATGTATAAATATCAGAATTATTCTGTTTCAAGAAGGCACTTTTTCAGAACAATGGGGATTCCCTATTTAAAAAACGGAAAATCTGACATATTTTGCCGTGAGACTAATTTTGACATCAGTTAATGGCAAATTGGAAGTCAATACGCAGCTTCCAAATATTGTTTCTCGTTGTTCTTTATTTACTGTTGCATTTGAAAAAAATTAATATGAGTTTCTGCAACATAAAAATTATTCTTTTAATCTGCTACACATTTAGGGAAATTAACAAAAGAACTGCAACACCTTCTTTATATGTCCATTATCCTAAAATCAAGGAAAAACATCTCTTCTTTGTAAGAACCTGTCAGCTTCCGGGGGCTTCGCACCCGGACCCCCAAAAAGGACCTTGCCTTAGACCCACTGGGGCCTTCAGTACAGCCACCTTACCCTCTGCCTTCTACTGTCTGTCCCCCCCCCCCGTTACGAAATTCCTGGATCCGCCATTTATAACCATGGTTACCACTCATTTGGTATTATTCAAATTGCAAATTGTTTCAAAGGCAATTGTTACCATTTCTATTCATCATATTTTAAAACATCGCTCAAGTGCGTGTTATGCAAAAAAGTCATTTAAAAAATAAGAAAAGAACGAAAAGCATTTAAAATATTTTTAATTACTCAAAATATTCTTCTGACCTCGACACACGTCTACGGTAGTATAGAGTTCGCCCATGTGTCTTGTCATTCATCACAAAAGTCTAACATGTCTTCTTTTCTATATTGGGTTTCAGTGATTGGGAATTCTGAAATAGAATTTTTCGAATGTGTACTTGTAAATAAAATGATAAAATGAAAGGCTTCTAGTGCATAACGATACACCGTGTTGCATTAATTATTGAACGATGCTCACGAATGCTTTCTTCTTTTTAATGAAAAAATACCAAAAAAACGGCAGTGCATATTTTTTACAAGAATATATGTACATGATTTCACCAAACTTAAATTATGCTATTATCTAACAAGGTCGTTAATAATATATGGATTGGGGTTTCCAGCTTCATCTACAGAATTGAATGGGGGAAAAATAATGTCAAAATGGTTTGAGTCAGACTGCTATTTGTCAAACACTAATGAAAATGTCTCGACAACACAGAGCATCCTGGCATATATAAACAGAAATGGAACACAACACCCCCTCATATTTAATTGTGTCCTCTGTTTTCACTGATATATGGGAGAGTTCGTACGTCTGTCCGTGTATTGCTTTTTTTCCATATGTCTCTAAAAGTTCTACACAACTTCACATGGCTTTCGAAGGAAAACTACTGCTAATTCTACTGAGGTCAAGGCGAAAAACTCTTAATTCTGCCTGTGTAAAACAATCCCAGAGTAAATCTAAACAAGATTTTGAGCGTTTGCAATTAAATTTTAACCTTGAAACCTTATGGTCTAAGGAGGTTCCCTGTTACTTTTGAGGTCCAAAGGTGAAGGTAATGAAAATCAATTATAGATGTATATTGAGAAGAAAAATGGTGCTTTCCAGATAATAGCTTTATACCACTATCAAATTGAGATGAAAATGTCAAAGATCAAGGTAAAAAAATCATAAAGTACAGTATTGCAAAACAAAAAATGGTTTCTAGATGCCAACAGCTTTCAAAATGGTTTTCTTTGAGCTTTTTTAAAGAAGCTAGATAGTATAACGTTAACTCTAAAGTGAGATTTCAATATTCAGGTCAAAAGGTCAAGGACAGAAATTCCACTGACCACTGATGATACTATGTTCTTTGTATATATTTGGAAACGTAGTTTACAAGACCTCAAATAAGCATTCCGAAGGGAAATAAAAAAAAATCAAGTGTCGGTCGTTTAGATAATAAAAACCACATAGGTTACAATGCTCACCTGACTGGTTACGTCATAGATAAGCTGTTAACTTAGATTAATTAAGATAAGTTCAGTTGTCTGCTATATTTTTCTACAATAAAAAAAGAACACATTATTTTCGGTTTGCTTACTTAGTATTTTCTAGGTGAGGTATCAGAGACGTACAAGAAATCCTTGAAAGCATATTTTGTGCATATAATGAAAACTTAAGAAGATAGAAACCTCATTTTAACAAAAGTATCAAATGAAAAGATTTTAAGTTAATTAGCTGACCTTATAAAATTCAAGGTCAAAGTTTATGATCACTTGGTATATGTATTACCCTGGCCTGGTTAGTAGACACGATGCTTCAGAGCCATTCAGTGGGGTGGCTTCCTGCGAGTATACTTAGCTGTAATATCGACACAGATTACTTGGCACCAATGTATAATCTTTCTAATAGTTACGATTATTCCACAAGTGCCAAATGAAATGCTGACGAAATCATTTCTTTTGCGTATAGTCTGAAAGTAAAAGAAATATTTGTTAATAAATTAACATCATCTTTGTATTATCGTGAAATTGTTCAAGTTTTTACAAATCTCTTTTATGTGTGTGTTTGCTTTGGAAAACTTTTACTGGAATTATTTAAGGTCCGACAGAAAGCCATACATTCATAAATACTATACTAGTACATCACGCCTTTACAATATTCTATGTAGTGGCATTTCAGGTGCATGCTCTACGTTCTGACAACATGGTATAATGTCGGATTTTTTTCGCTTTCTACTGCTTTTGTTCTTTGAGATATTTATTTGGAACATCTTTCTTAGGTTTTAACCAATACGAGTAAAGTACAAAATATGAATTCATTTTTCGGGATACGTGACAAGCATCAGGTATAACGGATAAAAGTATATATAGAGAATTCGACTTATCCACCACAAAAATTAATTGCACAGTCAGCTCACAGCTCTATATTGAATGAATGCAAAATTAAGCTCTGATTGTGACAATGCAATAAAGCAGAAAACGAAAGGCAGTCCGAACATGAGTACAAATATGGCGGGAAAAAGAACTCACCGCGGGAGAGCATGTTACACTGTACTTAGCATGCCGGGAGAGCACTTCGTGTTTTATTGATCGGGGTGGCATGTTACATTCATTCAATAAATCATGAATCAATTATTCATAATGCCGTATCAGATGCGCTGAAGTGTTCTGTATGTTATATACGGTAAATGTTCATTTTAAATTCATTGTCGTGCGATTTTTAACATGTGATATGCGAAGATGGCGGCAGACAATTATCCCATTACTTTTATTGTCTTAAATTAAGGGTCGCCTTCCGTTAGAAATACAGGGCTTAATATGATTTGTTCTGATTTATTGTTAAGTTTTGGTCTAGAACTATAGTATATGTTCTTTCCTTTTAATTATGATGACATTTTTCATTAATGCAATATATCAATTTTGGATTAATTTAGATAAAAAGAAAGACAAATTTTTTATTTATTAATTAAAATTCTCTAAGATGGACACAAGATAAAACAATTGCAAACGCGCGGTTTGTTGGTTAATACGACTGAGCAGTGGACAGGAAGATATTGCTCTTGCTGGTCTGTCACATCAAAGGTGGGCCAGAGGAAGAAATAATACAATTCTCAGGTAAAGGAGACCAGACATGGATTTAATGCCATTAATTTGTCCGGGGATACCGTGCTAAAATGCACTGCATCTTCCGTGATGCGCAAATCGTGGATATATTGACGATTCTCTCTCTTTCTCTCTCTCTCTCTGAAATTTTGTGGTCGCATATATTCCCTTTAAAAAATCCATTTATCGCTTTTGTGCTATATGGTTAATATTGTAAGTGGGATTTGTAGATCGATAACCCACTCTTTAATGAGATTTACTTCTAGTGTAAAATTTAAATGTAACGAGGTGCATTTTCTCATTTGTTAATTGTTTGAAATGGAAAAATAGGATCAGAAAACTGCTACTGAAAAATAACAATGGATGGAATGTAAATTACTTGTGAAAATCTTTTTGTTCATCTATCGACTGAGTGCATTGATTCGTCATAGGTAGATATTGAAATCGTGTCTTTGTGAATTGAACCAGAAGTACTCTAAAACAGCGCAATACTTTAACAATTACTGCAGCCAAAAGAAAAAAATCCAATTGAAAGATAGCTTTTATATGCAAATTGTGCACTCCTAGAGCTTAACATATATATCTTAGATTGTTTATCAAAGAAAGGTGTTTTAAAACACTTTGAATTTTAGATCATTAAGTAGTTGTTTGAAAAATCGTTTTTAAGCGCATTGAAAAAAATAAATAAATTATCTTGATTCTTTTAAAGATTTTAAAAAATCTTTTTCTTTATTATTTGTACGAAGAAAATATTTTGTGAATCTTCATTTATACACACAGAATAAAACTTTTCCAATTAGTTTTCTGAATGGAAGAGGTCGACCATCCAGTCACCTTTCTATAGACCATTCAGCTAACATTCAGTTAACATACATTCAGTTGACATTCAGTTAACATTCAGTAAACATACATTTTGGAAAAGTTTCATTCTGTGACATGAACCTATGCACTCATGTACGCGCACTTTATTGGAAACTACAATTTATATAATCCCGAATTATGCATTATGGTGTCCTGGCACTTATAGTACGGATCTTTGTAGGTTAATCGAAACCACGTTACAGAAGCTGTTGTACTGACAATAGATTTCTACTATCGATAATTACCAGATAAACTAATTTTTTAAAAATTGTACAGATGCGAAAAAGGTATAGTTAAACTGTGTGATTGCTGCTTATTTATCATTATTAGAAGGCATACGTCCTAGCTTTAATTTGGTCGTCGTCATCTCGTATCATTAGCAAACTTTTCGTATCAATATTAACATCGCTCCATTTTCGATCAGCCACCAGTTGAACAGACATCGCCACTCATTTTAATCAGTACTTCGGACGGGGCATTCTCTATGGTATTGGGGACGCCTATATTTCAGTGCACGTTAATTTAGAGGATATTGTTTCTAGTGATTCATCTTTGATACAAATTGATTGATCTTTCAGAGCATATGTCACCGCTAAGCATCTGTTGTGCGTGGCAAAAAAAGCCATAATGTCAATTCTTGCCCCACAGTTAGTTTCTCATTGGAGCTCAATATCACAGGTTTTCCTGTGCATATTGATAATTTAAGCCATTTGTTAAAACACTCGATACTTATCGGCGTTTTACACCGTTTAACCACAAGAGCTTACTTTTTGTGAATCGAACAAGCAAATTAATTTCAATTTACGAACAATTTTTGAATTGCTTTTTAGGACGATGCTATCGGCTATTGGGAAACAATTCATATAGTCCTTGTTCAAGACGAAAAATGCTAATATAAAAGAACGATCAATTAACAGGTACAAAAAGATAAAACAAACACCGGAACTGCAGAAAAAGCCATTCCGATCCTCCCGCTTCCTTCCCAATGTACAATAGTATTCCATTTTCTCTTTGTAATAAAAGCTCGGTTGCGATAAGCATGTGTTTCATGTAGAAATCCTATCTACGAATACCTGTCTCTTTCTTCGTATTGATTGTCGGCATTATAAAGAGGGAATTGGCGCGATGCTTCCACAAAGTAAATATATATACTGCATTCTCTCATCAAACAGAAATGCAACAAATTTGTAAATAGCTTGTCAAGGTTACAATATACAAATAAAGGGTGCAATCTGCATCCAAAAGAATGCTAACAAATCTATTTAAGACAATCAAGAGAAAAAATATCTTCGATTGTTAGAACATCAATTACCTGATTGATTGTAATATCTTACCTGAAATAAGTAAATTAGTCCTTTAAATCACTACGATGTAAATGATATGGAGAGTTCCTTCCGCATGCTGTGAGTACAGGTCGGTGTGTCGCCCTGTGACAGCGCTGTACCTGACGCTGATGCCGGGACAGGTGCGAGGCGATAGGTGTACTGATCCACTCAGGCTCTGCATCTCTCTGAGAAATCAACAGCAAATCGTCTGAATTTTAAATCGTTGGTTTCTGGACGACTAGTTTTATGCCTAGAAATAAACCTATCTAGGATCGAGAAAGCTAATATAATAATAATGAAGTCTCCCCGGGTAGGCAGAGCACGCGTGAAATATTTAACACGGGAAATGCGAATGCGTATTGTTTCACTGTTGTCATACATCAGATATTGGGGAAGCAAAAATTCTTGCCATCTCAAATTCCATTTCTGAAAAAAAATCCCGATCGAAAACCAATGTGCTTTTAGAAAATGCAAACATTGCAAGACCGTGGCAAGGTAGACATCCACCATCCCGGGTTTTCCCATTTAGTAAATTAGAGAGGGGGGATGATGTGGGATCGGGTCAATATTTTCATTTTACATTATATCAATAATTCCATTAAATAATACTGGGTGATTGTTGGGACACCTCGTTCGTCTCAATAGGTTTTTATGCCTGTTAGTTAACCGTTACTTGGCGCCATTAGGATTTGATTGGTATCTGCTTGTTTAGCTCCAGTGTTCAATTGAGGTATACCAACATTGCATCACTGTTTTTTGGAAGGTATAAAAAAATTTTTTTATACACTTAGCCCCCCCACTTTAAATTTGCTTCCGACGCCAATGATCTGGCAGAAATTTCCTATCTCACATTACAGGAGGAGTACCCTAATCTCATCTCACATTTAATACGACGTGTAGGGGTTCCGGGTAGGGATATCCTATCCTGCCCTTTATAGAGAGTTTAGAAGTATTATAGAGTGTACAATGTAGGAGTTTTTTAATCTTAAAGGGTGTACAATGTAGGAGTATTCCAATCCTAAAGGGTGTACAATGTAGGAGTATTTCAATCCTAAAGGGTGTACAATTTGGAAGTATTTCAATCGTAAAGGGTGTACAATGTAGGAGTACTCCAATCCTATAGGGTGTACAATGAAGGAGTACTCCAATCCAATAAGGTGGCTAATATAGGAGTATTCCAATCCTATAGGGTGTACAATGTAGGAGTATTTCAATCCTAAAGGGTGTACAATGAAGGAGTACTCCAATCCTAAAGGGTGTACAATGTAGGAGTATTCCAATCCTATAGGGTGTACAATGTAAGAGTATTCCTATCCTATAGGGTGTACAATGTAGGAGTACTCAAATCCTATATGGTATTCAGTGAAGGAGTACTTCAATCCTATAGGGTGTACAATGTAGGAGTATTCCAATCCTAGAGGGCCTGCAATGTAGGAGTATTCTATCCTACAGAATAGGTGTACAATATAGGAGTATTCCAATCCTATAGGGCGTACAATGTAGGGGTATTTCAGTCCTGTTGGGAGTATAATGTAGGAGTACTCAAATCCTATAGGGTGTACAATGTAGGAGTATTTTAATCCTTTAGGAAGTACAATGTAGGAGTACTCCAATCCTATAGGGTGTACAATGTAGGAGTACTCCAATCCCATAGGGTTTACAATGTAGGAGTATTTCAATCCTAAAGGGTGTACAATGTAGAAGTATTTTAATCCCATAAGGTGTACAATGTAGGAGTACTCCAATCCTATAGGGTGTACAATGTAGGAGTACTCCAATCCTATTGGGTGTACTATGTAGGAGTATTCTATCCTATAGGTTGTAAAATGTGGGTGTATTCCAATCCTATAGGGTGTACAATGTAGGAGTATTCAAATCCTATAGGATGTACAATGTAGAAGTGTTTCGATCCTATATGCTGTACAAGGTAGGAGTGTATTCAATCCTATAGGAAGTACAATGTAGGGGTATTTGAATCCTAAAGGGAGTAAAATGTAGGAGTATTCCAATCCTGTATTGTGTATAATGCTGGAGTATCCCATTCCAATAGGATGTACAATATATGAGTATTCCAATCCCATAGGGTGAACACAATGTAGGAGTATTTAAATACTATGGGATGTTCAATGTAGGATTGTTTCAATCTTATATGCTGTACAACGTAGGAGTGTTTCAATCTTATAGGGAGTACAATGTATGGGTATTCCAATCCTATAACATATGAGTATTCCAATCCTATAGGATGTATAATGTAGGAGTATTTCAATCCTGTATGGTGTATAATGCTGGAGTATCCCCTTCCTATAGGATGTACAATATATGAGTATTCCAATCCTAGGTGTGTACAGGGTTGGAGAATTTCAATGGAATATGATGTTTAAGACAGGAATTTCCCATCCTATAGGGTGTACAAAGTAGGAGTATCCTTTCTGGCATAACTTAAGGAGAATTGCAATGGTATAGGATGTTTAAGACAGGAATTTCCCATCCTATAGGGTGTACAAAGTAGAGTATCTTTTCTGGCATAACTTAAGGAGTAACTGAGTAGACAAATTCTCACATCAAGAACATATAGGCATTGCCAGAAAAGAAATCCTAATTCACAATATTAAGGGTGTATCAAGTATGAATACATTTCATAAGGGGTACCCGGTATCAGTATCATATAATGCATATCTCACATCGTATAGGGAGTACATGGTAGGTTTATCCTACACTACTATTTTTAGGGTGTATCCACTCTCACGTAATTCTAGAATAAGTACTTTGTGAAAAATACTATCTCCCATTTTATTAGGAGTACAATGTAGGAGTACTCCAATCCCATAGGGTGTACAATGTAGGAGTACTCCAATTCTATAGGGTTTACAATGTAGGAGCATTTCAGGAGTATCCTATCTCACAATGTTTAGGGGGTATTTTGTAGGAGTATCCTATCTCACATTGTTTAGTGGGTATTTTGTCGGAGTATCCTATCTCACATTGTTTAGGGGTTTTTTGTAGGAGCATCCTATCTCACATTGTTTTATTTCAATCCTAAAGGGTGTACAATGTAGAAGTATTTTAATCCCATAAGGTGTACAATGTAGGAGTACTCCAATCCTATAGGGTGTACAATGTAGGAGTACTCCAATCCTATTGGATGTACTATGTAGGAGTATTCTATCCTATAGGTTGTAAAATGTAGGTGTATTCCAATCCTATGGGGTGTACAATGTAGGAGTATTCAAATCCTATAGGATGTACAATGTAGAAGTGTTTCAATCCTATATGCTGTACAAGGTAGGAGTGTATTCAATCCTATAGGGAGTACAATGTAGGGGTATTTGAATCCTAAAGGGAGTAAAATGTAGGAGTATTCCAATCCTGTATTGTGTATAATGCTGGAGTATCCCATTCCAATAGGATGTACAATATATGAGTATTCCAATCCCATAGGGTGAACACAATGTAGGAGTATTTAAATCCTATGGGATGTTCAATGTAGGATTGTTTCAATCTTATATGCTGTACAACGTAGGACTGTTTCAATCTTATAGGGAGTACAATGTAGGGGTATTCCAATCCTATAACATATGAGTATTCCAATCCTATAGGATGTATAATGTAGGAGTATTTCAATCCTGTATGGTGTATAATGCTGGAGTATCCCCTTCCTATAGGATGTACAATATATGAGTATTCCATTCCCATAGGGTGAACAATATAGGACTATTTCAGTCCTACTTCATTCTTTTTTTGGTGCATAATGCAGGAGTATCCCCTTCCAATAGGATGTACAATGTAGGAATATTCCAATCCTAGGTGTGTACAGGGTTGGAGAATTGCAATGGAATATGATGTTTAAGACAGGAATTTCCCATCCTATAGGGTGTACAAAGTAGGAGTATCCTTTCTGGCATAACTTAAGGAGAATTGCAATGATATAGGATGTTTAAGAGAGGAATTTCCCATCCTATAGGGTGTACAAAGTAGAGTATCTTTTCTGGCATAACTTAAGGAGAAACTGAGTAGACAATATTCTATCTCACATCAAGAACATATAGGCATTGCCAGAAAAGAAATCCTAATTCACAATATCAAGGGTGTATCAAGTATGAATACATTTCATAAGGGGTCCTCGGTATCAGTATCATATAATGCATATCTCACATTGTATTGGGAGTACATGGTAGGTTTATCCTACACTTCTATTTTTAGGGTGTATCCACTCTCACGTAATTCTAGAATAAGTACTTTGTGAAAAATACTATCTCCCATTTTATTAGGAGTACAATGTAGGAGTACTCCAATCCCATAGGGTGTACAATGTAGGAGTACTCCAATTATATAGGGTTTACAATGTAGGAGCATTTCAGGAGTATGCTATCTCCCATTGTTTAGGGGGTATTTTGTAGGAGTATCCTATCTCACATTGTTTGGGGGGTATTTTGTAGGAGTATCCTATCTCACATTGTTTAGGAGGTATTTTGTAGGAGTATCCTATCTCACATTGTTTAGGGGGTATTTTGTAGGGGTATCCTATCTCACATTGTTTAGGGGGTATTTTGTAGGAGTATCCTATCTCACATTGTTTAAGGGGTATTTTGTAGGAGTATCCTGTCTCACATTATTTATAGGTGTGTTTTGTAGGAGTATCCTATCTCACATTGTGTAGGGGGTATTTTGTCGTAGTATCGTATCTCACATTGTTTAGGTGGTATTTTGTAGTATTCTATCTCACATTGTTTAGGTGGTATTTTGTAGTATCCTATCTCACATTCTTGAGGGGGTATTTTGTAGGAGTATTCTATCTCACATTGTTTAGGTGGTATTTTGTAGTAGTATCCTATCTCACATTGTTTAGGTGGTATTTTGTAGGAGTATCCTATCTCACATTATTTATAGGTTATTTTGTAGGAGTATCCATCTCACATTGTTTAGGGGGTATTTTGTAGGAGTATCTATCTCACATTGTTTAGGTGGTATTTTGTAGTATCCTATCTCACATTGTTTAGGGGGTATTTTGTAGGAGTATCCTATCTCACATTGTTTAATGGGGTATTTTGTAGGAGTATCCTATCTCACATTGTTAAGGGGGTATTTTGTAGGAGTATCGTATCTCACATTGTTTAGGGGGGTATTTTGTAGGAGTATCCTATCTCACATTGTTTAGGTGGTATTTTGTAGGAGTATCCTATCTCACATTATTTATAGGTTATTTTGTAGGAGTATCCTATCTCACATTGTTTAGGGGGTATTTTGTAGGAGTATCCTATCTCACATTGTTTAAGGGTATTTTGTAGTAGCATCTTATCTCACATTGTTTAGGGGGTATTTAGTAGGAGTATCCTATCTCACATTGTTTATGGGGTATTTTGTAGGAGTATCCTATTTCACATTGTTTAGGGTGTGTTTTGTAGGAGTATACTATCTCACATTGTTTAGGGGGTATTTTGTAGGAGTATCCTATCTCACATTGTTTAGGGGGTATTTTGTCGTAGTACTGTATACAGGGTTATTTTCGCCCTTTTGCACTTGCGAACAATTTTGCCCCGTTTTAAATTCGCCCAGTCATTGTTTTGTTTATGAAATTATGCTGTTTAATTTTAATTAGCACCGTTTTAAATTCGCTCAATCAGGAAGAGGGCGAAAGGGGCGAAAATAAAACGGGGGCGAAAATTTCCCTGTATACAGTATCCTATCTCTCAATGTTTAGGGGGTATTTTATAGGAGTATCTTATCTCACATTGTAAAGGGGGTATTTTGTAGGAGTATCCTATCTCACATTGTTTAGGGGGTATTTTGTAGAATTACATTATGCTCACTATAGGGTGTATCTATGGGACACAGGAACTATATTACCTATAACCTTGATTCACCTCTGTCTGTTTACTTTATGGTAAGCTAACTCATATTTTCATTTACCCTGGTACTTGTCATTATCCAGATACGTTTTATTTTATTTTGAGTCTATCTTTATTATTACAAGTTTCTTAGGAAACGAAAAACTAACATTAGCATTATAAAGCTAGCATTGTCTTTTGCCAAGCATCTTCAAGTCCCAGAGACTGTGTCTTATTGAGTTCTGATAATAAAGGTAGAAAACAAATATAAGCGAGCTTTATACACCGGGAGTACAGTACACAGTGCACTTGATTTAATGGAGTTGCAAACTATATGTTTCTTTTATTTCTTTCTCTCCCTCCTTCTTTATTTTCTTGATTGTTCTTGTTTTTCGCAGGATTTTCAAGATCCTGGGATTTGTCCGTGTACTATAGAGCTGAAAGCATACGGCTGAGAGCAGCTTGTAGTAGAGAATATGTTTGATTATTTTCATCTTAGCCGTTGGAGTTAGTATGTATGGAGAAACGAAATGAAAAGAAAACAAAGGGATAAAAGGGAAACAAAACGAATACAGAGAGAAAAGAGTCGAAAAGGAAAGAAAACAAAAAGAAAAGAAGGTTAAAAACAAAAAGAAACAAACCACACGACAAGCTCGAGAATTATATACTTCTATGTACTTTATTGTGAATGTACGAACCTAACATTAAAATAAAAACATTCTTACATAGCTGATATCTAAATACGAGATATTTCATTTGGAGGCTGTATTTAAGTCAATTTTCAGAAGAAAATTAATGAACATATGTATACTTCAGGATTATTTGTAAGACATTTTTTCTCCAATGTATAATCTTTGATATTGGTATGACTGATTTGTGATAAAAGAATGGTTTTTAACACTTTAGTTTTACAAATTCACGATTTATTCATTAATCGATTATTTATAAAACTATTTCCATATGTCTTGTAGACCTCATGAATAATAGATTAATTTGTTGAAATCACTATGAATTAATTATGCCTTGCGACATTTTACCATCGATATCTTTACTTTAAAAAAATTGAAAATTTAATATGAGCATTGAATAAAGATTTAAAATTAGTTGCTTTTTGGATGTTGGAAGTCTATATCAAACAAAGAACGTTCTACTTAATTCTTATCTGATAATTTTTTTTTGGTCTCGGATTAAGGAGCAGGGTTCGAATTCGACGCAACACAATCCTTAACACACTCATTAGATGATAAAAGATGAACCAGCCCGGTTCATCCGGTGGCCAAAAGAAAAAAAATACCATTGCAGAAAACAAAAATCAATGGAAGAACAATAAGATATGAACAAACAACGAAGACAAAATTTTAAAATTTTCATTAACTCATTACATGTTTTATCGATTAGAAATGCTTTCATTTGTTTATTCAAAACAGCGAACTTCTGAAAGCAGCCAATCGAATGCAGCCACATGGCTGTAGTCGGATCGATATTCCGGTGGATATTGTATCAGTTCTGCTAATTGGCAATTAATGCTAGCGCCTGTCCTAATGTTTCGGGGCTTGAATTACCGGGCTTTTGTGTATATCTGATTATAAAGATGAATAGATCGAAAGCTGTCCACGAAAAAAAAAGAACAAATAATTTATACTTTAAAACAAATAATCGATTATCGCCATAATACGGGTGGCCGAGAAAATAATGTCGATTTTTTGTCCTGTCATGAGATAATGGAACTTAACTGAGCTAACGGTGTCACGTGACCGACGTATCCTTGATAAAACAATGAGGAAAAGACAAATCCCTGGGGAATGTCCTTAGAGATGATATACATTACAACACTGTACCATAAGGCCATGAAAATAATTCGGAAAGGGAGGGGGTATTTCCCTGAGAGTCAAAACATTTCAAATTGAACAATATGATACGCACACAAATGTTCTTCAAATAAATAAAGTATTAATAAGAATGTTGAGCCTTTCATTTTATTTTAATGGGCAAAAAAAACCTCGGTAATAGAATTGTAGGACATATTCAAATAGGACTACATGTACTTGTTCATGCCGTCCGCCTAGCATCAATAAAGTTCTGGCATATTAGCCTTTTTTCACCAGAATAAACTTCTATATTGGTCCCTTGTGATTCTTACTAAGAGGAAAAAAACTTTCACATAAATATTTCATGGTCTTTCCCGGACCTTTTTTGGCATGTTTGACTGATGACAGATGCCCGAGCTAGAAGAGATATATGACTTGTAGCTCTCCGTCACCAAAAAAGAGGGGAACAATTACGTCTTCAGTAAAGTGAAGATTTCACTTTAAGAGGATGCAGAGCTATTTCTTTTACAGATGAAGAAACAAGACACTGCCAATGATTTAAAATTTATTATCTAATTTGTATGAATGACATCATTTAATATCAATAACATGTACATCCAAACAGATATCTAATTTAGCCATCAAAAACTAGTTTTGCATAGAATATGTGCTGTGCTATAAGTCTATAATTTCAACCCAAATGACTAGTTCATGTCTAAGAGCTAAAGTGGACTTCAGAGAGTTAAAACTAATGAATAAACTGTAACTTGGCAAACCTCCTGATAATCAAGTTCAGTATAAACTTGCTAAAAGTTAAAATAATAGCAGAGATAGCATAAAAAAACAAAAAATAAATTAAATATCAGATGAAAGCTTAAATATTGGTATAACTGGAGATTCTATTTAAAACTTAAGTCATAATCGAAAATGTAGTCAAACTTTGTTTTCTTAAACCTGATAAGACAGAGAAAAACCTATATATGATATCCTGGACCAAGGAATCAGGATATTGAGGGTAAATTTTAATACTTAAAGAATAAGTGTTTTGGACTTCATCACTTTGACATATCCATGGTATTCAGGATATCAGAGTTTGAGATATCAATTGAAAGTTCAACTGTAATTAAACATTTAAATAAATTTAAAGATTGCTACACAAGAATATTTTTTCATTTTAAAAAATCAAATTTAATAATTATAATGAAAACTCAATGCACTTTTAACTGACATATTCATTCATTTCTAGTTTGAAAAAAAATACATATAAATTATGCTTCAAAAAAAGAAAGAAATATTTAAGATGAACTTCATCGACACATGTACATGTATGTTGAAATAGTCCATGTTCAAATACAAAGATGGCTGCATTTAAAGTAAGATAACAACTCTAAAAGCATGTGAGATGGAATCCCCTTAAATGTGTTGAATTATGTTGAGGAGAATCTTGTAATTATAGGTTGCATCATGAAAAATCATCTGTTCAAACAGAACTCTTATCCAACCTTTAAATAATCAATGATTTGAAACTCAATTTTCTACATTATAAAATCAGGAGAGAAAAAACTTCTCTTTTTAACATCAATTCTGTCTAAATATTTTGATGTTTTATTTAAGCGGTGCCTATTGATTAATGGAGATAGTTATGAGGTGTAATTGCATTATCGATGGTAAAACTTGTCAAATTTGTCAATATCATTGTCTGTATTCACTATAAAACCATGTAATAGCTTCTAATGAGAATAAAAACCTGCAAAAACATGTCAGCTTAAAGGGAAGCATTTTCTAAGTATCACAGTAAATTCATTTACTTAAGACAAACACAGATTGTATAATGCAATTGGTATTTTACATTTCAATGCAGGACGGTTCATTACAGTGTGTACAATGAGAATTGGACAGATCTATTTAGTTAATGTACATACATATAAATACATCTACTGATTACTGTACATATAAATTATGTAACAAAAAATACAAAAATATCATTTGAGAATTATGTACAAGAAAAATATCTTTGGCACATTGGTAACAACCTGACTAAGGTATATTTATACAATATCTAATTAGACCATTTCCAATTAGTCAACGACTACAAAATCAGCACTTCACTAATTATTTCTAGCATGTCTGCATGATTCCTGCCTATAATTTTTTGACTTAAAGCACCATTTTCTAAAATTCTTTTTGATCTTTCACTGCACAATCAGACAATAACTTAAATTCAGTAAAAACAAGTTTAAAAATAGTATGAAAAGCTGTGAACATTGTCAAACCTTTCTGATTACCTTTGTACATCACAAAATCTTGTTATGAGGAGAACAGAAATTACTAAAAATTTCTTGTGCCTTATGTATGTATTCTGTTTCATTTGAAAAATAGTTTATTTTGACATTCAAGGACTTTTACTTTCATTAACCAGATCAGGTGCTAGCTTTAAGATTGACAACAGGTCTACATAAATCACGTATTACAGGAAAATCCTGGACGGAGCTGCAGAGAATAACGATAAAATTGATATACCATAAACTACAACCTCATCTGCTAATCACATATCACAGAGAATAAAAGGAATAATATCGCGGCCTGTTTTGTACTCAGGCCGTTGACTCATTGATGACGACCCGTTTCTTCTTCTTCCCTTTGCTGTCCAGGGTTCCAGTCGAGCCTACATCACTTCCTTCATCCGCATTTCCTCGATTCTTTTTTCTGTAATGAATAATAAATTTATGATAAACAAGTCAAACAAATTCTTAAAAGCTTGTGACTCATAATTTATAGGTATGAAAACCTTTCAATAAAATGTCGTGCCCACTGTTTGCTTGTTGGATAAAAATATTGCTTGATAAAGGGAAGTGGGACTTCACAAGAAGTCATGAACTCACAATATGATCTGAGTGTGAATGACTCTAAATCTAAAGATTGTTCAAAATTCTGCATTATTCACATTTTTTGGGGGGAAGGGGGGGGGGCTGGACAGAAATTTTTTTTTATCAATCCTTTAGCACAGTTGGAGCTTGCATTTTATAAATATACATGTACATTAAGTCTATTTTGATATCCATGAAATCACAATTCATTTAACACCCAGACAGGCATATGGATGAAGAGTTCATTTATTCTAAATTCTAGTAAGGTTAATTTCTGATATGGCCTATTTCTTGCTGTTTTTACTATTTTCAATTTACAATGGTGTACACAAGTTTTTAGCTTGAAATATCAGGAATCAAGTAAACAAGTATTACATCCATGAATGAGAAAATTCCCCATAAGTATATATCCATGTTGTCTTTGTCCATGAATTGACATACATGCAGACAAATGCAATAAACATGTCTGGTATAAGTCATTTGTTTTATTTCCTGATGTCTTTGGTCTAAGAACTTGGCAAGAAAAACATGTTTTCTTCTTAGTTGGTGAAAATGAAACTGACTAATTCTTCAATACATAAAACATAAAAATATTTCTAAAGTTTTTAGACTGTCTAAAAATCCTGAGGCTTTGGAGTTTTTTTCACCCTGACCCTGGACTTTAATCAAGACCCAGCCAGCATCAATCCTAGGCTTTTCCCAAAACTCAGGCTGCTCAAATTCCAGGCTTAACAATGACCAAAGGCTTCACCATTGTCATACGACCCCACTCATGACCCATGCTTCACCCATGACCCAATTATGGGTTTGACCCTTGATTAAAACAGTTCCAGTCATTAAAGCTTGACCACATGCTTCACCCATGACCCTAGGTTCATCTATGAACCAGACCTCACCAATGACCCTAGCTTCATCCATGACCTAGACTTCACCCATGACTCTTGCTTCACCCATGACTCTGGCACCATCTTTGACCCTGGTAGCCCTTATCCCGAGTTTTGATTCATGACCCAGGCAGCCTTAATCCCATGCATCACCCATGACTCAGGTAGTCCTAATCCTGGGTTTTTAGGTTTTACCCATGACTCAGGTAGTCCTAATCCTGGTAACACACAGGCAATTGTTTATGTTCTTTGATTCAGAAAACTTAAGATTCCCATCCTTGTAATACTATCAGAATGTGCATTCTAGATTTTCAAACTCAACTATACACTCTTCAATAACACATAATTTTGTGATTGAAATACACTGTATTGCTGCTTTAACAAGTTTTCTCATGAAAATTATTCATAGAATTTTAGGTACAAATAAATACTTACACTTGTATAAAATTAAAGATTCTCTACTTTGTTCATTATGTGAACAAGAACCAGAAACAATTAAACATTTATTTTTTTATTGTCCACAGGTTTCTGTGGTTTGGCTGGCTTTGTCAGATTGGATTTTTCAAAAGTCTGCTAAAAGAATTGAATTTGATGTAAAGACTGTTATTTTTGGTAGTTTTGAAAAAGATCATGTAGCTATAAACTTGATTATTCTGTTAGTGAAGAGATACTTATTTCAGCAATCCAGAAACAATTCTTGTATTGTTTTCAAAGATATTTTGAGAGGTTTATAATATTATTATACTTTAGAAGAAAAACTGTCAGAAAACACTTTTTATAAAAAAAAAAGATGGTCCAATTGGAAATGTCTATTTAATGTGTCAAATTGAAATGACTTCTTGACTAATTATTGTTAATATACTTATTGTCTTCTTTTCCAACATGTATGAAAGGATGAGTGAAAGGTTCTGTATATTTGTTTGTTATGAAAATAAATAAATAAAAAAAAAAAAAAAAAAAGTTTTCTCATGAAAATTTCCTCCTGAAAAATTGTGGTTCATGGAAATTTCAAGGAATGTGTCATCATACCTTTAATTTCTACATTTACAATTATTTAATGCAGAACTTAGGCATGTGTACATGTAGCTTTAGTTATATCAATATAAAGATAATAAAATAAAACCTAAAGAATTAATTAACTTCGTGTCTCCTATAAACTTTATATTTTTTAAGGAAAAGTTAATGTAATTTACAGAGAGAAAATAGCTTAGGATTGACAGTCAGAAAGCATAATACACAGTAACTAATTTGATATTAATGATATACAGTGCTTTACTGAAACTAGTGGAACAAATCCTCAGAAAAGACCTATACTGAATAAAACATACACTGCATCTACAGATCAAACTGCCATTTTATCCCCAACTGTCTGGTTTAAAGCAGTAACGCTACACCTTAATTGTATGGCTGCTAGTCAAACTGTATTTCACTTTCCTCTCAGGAAAAAAAAAAGATGATGTCGTGTCCCATAAATAATTGATGTTAAAATATTTCCTTTTGACAGAACAAATACCCTCACCAGATAATGAGGGAACTGATGGACAAAGATAGGCAAACTGTTTCAAACTAAATGGAAATGGGTTTTAATATTTCATCATCTTTGCCTTTCAACCAGAGCATTGAAACATAGCACGACTGCACAGGTGACTGCCCTTAAACATATTTGAAGCTAAACAAAAATTCTAATTCCTTTGGTGAAATGAAATTTTTCAATAAAGGCCTATATATATATAATTGCTTTGGAATGTATTACAATGAATTTTCCCAATCAAATTTGAAATTATCTTGAATATATCATTCATTATTATTCTGCTATTGTGCAATTTGTTCTCCAAGGGGGAATTGTGATGGGGGAGGAGGGGGGTTGAATGTAAAAAGAAAGTACATTATCTTCCTCCACTTGTCACAAGCTATAAAAAGAATACAAAGAATTCCAGAGGATTTAAGAAATGTTTAAAATGATACAATTTTAATTAAATTTACAGGTAAATTAATTCAATTAGACATCAATTTTGAATTTTTTTTTCTTTTTAAAAATTAAAGGCTCAACATTGATTAGCAATAAAAAATCAATTTTAAACAATAAAAGTACAGGTATCAAATCAGGTCAGCTCAGATCTTTCTGCAATATTAATGGCTCAAACCAAAATGTCAACTCAGAATCCAGATGTCGTATCTTAAAAAGTTCTTAAAAACAGATGTTCAAACTCACAATAACAAAAAGTCTTCTAGTTGCAGTTAAAATGTTAAATTATTGATTTTATAAATCCCCCACTGGTCATAAAGTAAACAGCATCTTTAAAATAATAGACAACTTTATTATTTCATTCCAAAAACAATCAGTGATTAGAAGAGCTAGGTAAAGGGATAAGATATTTCGATATTGATGAGTTTTTAATCTATCCCAATCAGAAAAAGTGGTACAGGTACATGTATTTGCATTGAAATAATGCTAAATAAATGGTGGATTAATTGGTAGCAGTGAACATAAATTTTCTGTTCAAATGCTTTTTTTTTATATTTCAGAGAATTTGATTTTTTTTAATGTTTACTTCAACAAGAGGCCCATGGGCCACATCGCTCACCTGAGAAGCTTTGACCATGCTGTTCTTAAGTAGATTTCCCCTTTGTAATACATATTGTGACTCCAACCTAACCCAATGATCATTATTTACACAATTTGAAATCTACACCCTCCAAGGAAGCTTCCACATAAGTTTCAGCTTTTCTGGCCCAGTGGTTCTTGAGAAGAAGATTTTCAAAGATTTTTCCTATATATTTCTATGTAAAACTTTGATACCCCATTGTGGCCCCGCCCTACCCCGGGGGTTCATGATTTGAACAATCTAAAATCTACACTACCTCAGGATGCTTCCACATAAGTTTCAGCTTTTCTGACCCATTGCTTCTTGAGAAGATTTTTTCTCTTAATTTCTATGTAAAAATTTGATTCCCCATTGTGGCCCCGCCCTACCACCTGGGGGTCATGATATGAACAATTTAAAATCAACACTATCCCAGGATGCTTCCACATAATTTTCAGCTTTTCTGACCCAGTGGTTCTTGAGAAGAAGATTTTCAAAAATGTTTCCTATATCTATGTAAAACTTTATTTCCCCATTGTGGCCCCCCCCTACCCCCGGAGTCATGATTTGAACAATTTAGAATCTACATTACCCCAGGATGCTTCCACATAAGTTTCAGCTTTTTTGACCCAGTGGTTCTTGAGACAAAGATTTTTTAATGACTCCGTCCTTTTTTTTCTTTTCTTGATTTTTTCCCTTGTGAGGGGACTTGACCCTTCATTTTTACAATTTAAATTCCCCTTCACCCAAAGATGCTTTGAACCAAGTTTGGTCAAAATTGGCCCAATGGTTCTTGAGAAGAAGTCAAAAATGTGAAAAGTTTACAGACGGACAGACAGACAGACAGCTAGACAGACAGACGACGGACAAAATGTGATCAGAAAAACTCACTTGAGCCGAAGGCTCAGGTGAGCTAAAAACTAGTGTGCAAACATGATATAATTGCACACTACACATTTTTGCCATTCAGAAAAAAGTGTCTAAGCATAAGCTTTATCAAAAAAAAAAATTCTGTTAAAAACTTGATGAAACTTCTCAAAAGTAAAAATACATGTACAACTCAAAAACAACATAAAGAATACTAGTATAGCATTCCAGACTCTGATATATTGTGAAGTTAATGCCATCAAACAAGAGATATCTAGGTTCAACTGTATCTAAATTCATTTTTTGGGGGGGGGGGGGTAATATAAAACCAGAATACTTAAGAAGAGTTACTGTCCAGATTCCAAAGTGGGAGTGATAGATAAGCTGGACTAGCCCACACTCATTCTAGAGAACTCAATTCAGTATTAACTAGAGACACAAATATTTGCTTTGTTTAATTCCAGGTTTTCACCCCACATCAACCCTTGTGTTTGTTTTAGCTCCATAATCAATATCCTCAGATATCAATCAAATTAAATATTTAGGATTTCAATTGAGACAATGATGTAATTTGCTACATTATATGTATGGTATTGATGATCATTTTACTGAAAACAATTGATCTAAATATAAGTCATTCTAATCATCATGCACGATAAATTCAATTCTAATGAAATATTTAGAATCAGGCATCTGAAACTCTAATCCTTGCTTTCAGATAAAAACATTTTTCATGTCTGTTCCCTTGACATTTAAACACCATTGTTAATGTTATCCATCAA
Source organism: Saccostrea glomerata (assembly GCA_003671525.1). Taxonomy (NCBI): domain Eukaryota; kingdom Metazoa; phylum Mollusca; class Bivalvia; order Ostreida; family Ostreidae; genus Saccostrea; species Saccostrea glomerata. Next base: position 1,100,435 of record PRKT01000101.1, on the reverse strand, counting down.
AACTGTTATTTTCAGTGAGCAAACAATAACATGAACTGCAATTTGAAAATTTAATTCCAAACCATAAATGTACCATAATAAACGATTTGTATATTAAAACGAGTGAATTCTAGTTAGTTTTCAAACAATCATTTTTACCCATTAATTCACTTGCTGAAATAAAATTGACAATTTACAAGTTATTCTTACTGCATTAAAATGAGTTAAAAAAAACAATTGCCATCTTAATGGTACTAGTAAAGCAATCTTAAAATATTTGCTTTGAATTGTGAAAAATTATATGAAATTCTTTAGTAAAGGGTGTGTTTTAATTAATGATTTTTCATGAAACATATGCAGATTCCTTGTGTTTAAACCCTTTCTATACAAAGCTGAACTTTGGTAACTCAACTACAATGTACCTCGAATACCATTTCAAAGAATTTTTGAATCTCAATCACTTAAAATTTTAAGTATTCTACTAAGGCAATTAAGTTTGTCTTTGTCCTGTCAAGTACATGTACAAGATATCAAGTTTGATTGTTTAATGTTCAATGAGGGGAGAAAAGGGCAGAAAACCACAAAGTACAGTTCCAAACAATGAAGATTATAGATAAACATGTATGACCCTATAGAGATGCTTACTTTGGCTTGGCTTCCAGTAGGTCTTCATCAGATTCCTCAGCACCTGACAGGAACCTCAGCTCACCGGTCTTAGTTCTGTAGGCCGTGTACTATACAACAGAAAATAATAAATGTCAGGAATAAATAAAAGCATTATTGGCCTTGTACAACAACACAACAGATACAGGAATTAATGGTAACATACCACATAAGCAGAATTTTTAGAGAGGATTTAATTTTGGCATTATTAGCGAGGGTGCTAAAATTGTTAAAATTGTGGATTGCTAAAAATTAATTGCGATGTTTTTGTAATAGCTTCTTTAGTGAGCATTTTAAAATTGCTAAAATCACCTTTTGCTAAAAGTAAAATACCCCGGTACCAATTTTTAAAGAAAAATCTCTAAATTTGCATATCACTAAAATGTCCATTTATAGCGTAATTAGTATCAGTGTAATACTGTTCATATGTAGCTGGGATGTGTTAAGTAGATACCCTACATTACTTAATGGCCAGACACTGACCTTCTTTTTAACCGCTGTTTCATCATCATCCTCCTCATCGCTGTCGTCTACAGGTCTGTTGTCAGCGATGCTCTCTGAATCTAGAAATAAAGGACCATACATCAAAGGAGATACCAGACAAATTGCATAGTATGCATCTACAGTGGAGCCTCATTTATCCGTACTTATTACCAGTTAAACAAGAAATAATAATATTAAAAAATGATGAAAAATCGTCCGGACACTGAAGCATTCAGATATCTGGCGTCTGGACATCTGAAGGTCCACTGTAATTCTTTAATATTCTTTAAACATATGTATTTACTTAAAGAAAAAAGAAATATACATGAAGTTCATACCTTAATCTGGACATAATTTTTTCCCCCAAAAAAAACTTTTGGGTGATTTAATATTGATGGAATTCAATTTATTTGTGAAAAAACTTTTAAAAGAGAAAATTCAACAATTGCACAAGCAACAGAAATGAAAAGATAAAACTTACTTCTTGATGAATGAAAGAATTACAGTAAAACATGGCTGTGCATTGATGTAAAAACAACATACCCTCTTCAGCCACATAGCTGGAGGGGAAGAATCCTTGCTGACCGTCGGGCAGCTCTCCCATCCACCAGTTGTCATTGTCTTTATAAAGTACCGTAATTACATCGCCCTTGAATATTGTCAGCTCATCCGAGCGCTGGGCTCTGTAGTCATACAGGGCTACCACCTACAGAAAAAAGGTTATTCAGGTCAGATCATCAATGAACAAATCAAAGGACCAAAGATTGCATAGGAAATTTAGAACTTTAATAATGAATGAATCCTATTTGTCTAATCAGTACTTATCATATTAATCTGTATGGCTCACCTGTTTCTGGCTGACTGATTTACCAGCAGGCGCTTGGAAGGAGAACTGAGCCTTTCCTCCTTGTTGCTGAAAGTATATTACAAAGACAATTACTTTTTCATTATCCTGTTATGTTCACATAAAATTTATTTATATTTTTAAAAAATCTACTGACTTTAAAAACTTCACAGGAATTAAACAAATTTAAGTCATCTCATTTTGTCCATTTTTTGTTCTTTTTCCTGTTTTGTGTAGCATTACAGGTATTTTTTTGGGAGAAGGGGGGATAAGGATTTGGGAAAGAAAGTTCTTTTTTAGGTACCTACCTGTGTGAGAGCAATAGTTGGGGGTCTGCCTACAAATGTGGGACTTGAGCTTCTTGCACCATGGCGACCAACTGAAAAGAAGGTTAAGAACTTAAAATTTCTTGCATTTCATCATTTGTGAAATTATAATTCACTTCTAAAACTCCTGTTGATAAGTGTACCTACCCTCAGTAAACCCAGGCCTCCAGTCAGTATCTCCAGTCTTCAGATAAAGGTTCTGATTGGAGAACTGTTGCTGCTGCATGATACCAGTCATGGTACGGGAGGCGTGGGGCGAGAAAGCCTGGGGGGAGGCCATCTAAACAGTGAGAAATATAATTTATATGTAATATGACTCCTATATCATGTCAATAGAATAGTACATTTCAATACTATCTTTAATCTGTTCATAATATTTTAACTGACTACTGTACATATTATTTTATCATATATATAGTTTTTGACTGATTTAAATAATCTATAAATACCATGGTTCTTGGGGTCATGGAACCCATCATCAATCCTGTGTGTCCCATACGGGGGGTGGACAGTGGAACACCAGGCAGATCCATAGCAGGGGAGGTTATCTGAGCCTTAAAATAAAACACTGCATTGTAAACTCCTACACGGTGCAAGATTTTCATTGTAACCCACGCCAAGATATATAGATGTACATGTACAGTAGTGTTCTTATTATCACAAGAAGTAGAGTATTGTACAGAATTCTTGTCTAAACCTAGAGGTCAGACTTACTGTAGCACTATTAAGTTTTCTCATCACTTTCTCAAATCTGGCAGTAGCATGTGCCTGGAATTCATCTTTTGACAGAATTCTGGTTCCTAGACTTGATGTGGTTTTCCCTGTGTCCTCTTTTCTAGGGGATCTATCATATTTGAAAATTAATTTTATAAATGATCCAAAAAGAATATAAGTCTCTGAAATGATTTGCATATTCTTAATTATTTACACTGCAAAAACAATGCATTTTTCTTGTTTTGAGAAAATGAAACGTATGCATATACCTGGTGTATGTAGTTCTTGCCATAATTTACATACTAACATTAATACTGTAGATTCCTTATTTTTCGCGAGTATTTATTATCGTGAATGGGCTCTTCAACGTCAAATCGCGAGAATAATAATTCATGAATGGACGGTTGATCAAGAATTTTTTTTTATAGATTTCAGCAGCATAATAATAAAAGCGAGTAAATTTATTTCGCAAGTGGTGCTTCTCGCGAAATTACGCGATAATTAATTCCACGCTTATATTTAGGAATTTACAGTAAATGAATCCTATTTTGACAGTACTGAAGAAATTTGTTATCTTTGTTCTGTATGCTAAAACATTAAGAGGTCAGTTATATCTTGAATGTATCAGAGTTTTAAAGTAGATACACACCCAGGTAATGTAGAAGTATGTGGAATCTCCTCGTGCTGAGTGTACTCGGGTACATTGATCTGTCTCGGGGATAATCCAGCATCTATCTGAGCAACTACAATGTGTGAAAAGATCCAATTTGACAAGCATGTTAATGTATTTTTTCTTACTTGTATTTATTATTTAAATAGAAAAATTGAGCATCCTGAAGTTTAATTGTCATAATTAATTATTAAATTACTGTGAGGATCGTAGTTGTAGATAAGGATTGGTTGGTTGTCACCGAGGGAACAAAGCGCCATCATGTGGTCTCTAGGGTGATACTCCACATCCGTCACAGGGTACTGATAATTCAACTCCGAAAACATCGCTACCTGGTCACCTGGGGTAAAATAAACAAATAAAAATTCTGCATATTTAATATTTCATTTCTTAAAATACATTTATTATAAAATAACTTAATATTTATTCATATCATAAATATTTCATTATATTTTCATATATTTTTATTCTTCAAGTAATATAAAATATTAATAGCTGATCACCATTACATGGTTAGTTATATTTTTTTTTTTAGCTTAACAAGATGATGATTATCTTACCCGTTTCTGTGTTCCAGGCGTAAGCAAAGTTATCCTCACTCCCAGCGAAGACAAATGACCCACAGGGAGTCAAAGTACTGTGGATTTCTTCTCTAAAGTTAAGGGCACCAATGTATTTCTGCATCACTCTTTGTCTGCAAAACAAAACCAAATCTTTATGATAAAGTATTAACACAATTCCATTTTTAATAATTTTGTCACTTTAATAAACTGCTTCACAGAGAATTTTTCCTTGCTATTCCCATTAACCCTCCTGGGAATAAAACTTTGTCAAAGAGGTTGAAAAATTAAATTTGATTTGAAATAAGATTTTTCATATACATGTATTTGTCTCTGATTCTTTCTACTCCCATCTTTTAAAACAACCTCTTTTTTCACTGAGCTACTGTTCATTTGAAAATATCACCTTCAACAAATGTTTAACACAAAATTAACTTACACTCTGAGGTCAAACATTCTGATCATGTTGTCCCTGCTGTGAACCAGGAGTCGTCTCCCATTTTGATGGAGGGTCAGACAGTTTATGGGGACATCCTGAAGCTCGGGGTCAAATATTTTATGGAATATGGTCCAGTCTCTCTCCCATCCTGAAAGAAAGAATCAATATTCCAATCAGTCTGCCAGTACATTTGAGTATTCTAAGCAGTCTGCATGTAAAAAATTAATTTCTTATTCTAAACAAGCAGATCAATTATTAATTAATGCTAAGTGTATATGCTTCAGAAAAACACGCTGATTTTTACCTAATCTAGGTTCTTGTTCACCAACAAACACATTGAATATCAGGACATTTCCTGCACTATCCCCAGAATACATCTTCCCACCATCTTCTTCAAATATCAGTGTGTTCACTAGCCCTCTGTGGTCCTCTATCTCTTGCTTCAGCTGTAATAAACATTACATTATGTATTAATGTCATGTTTTACTTCTACATATACATATAACAACAGTGTGGGCTTGAATAAAATCTTTTGTTTTCCCTGACCAAGGTTTCTTATTCCTTAGCTATACTTTTGAAACACATGGAAGCTCTAACATATCTTCTAAATATTCATAGACAAAATAGTGAACAATTTTCCCTGAGTACAAAGCTACATTTTGATACTTCTTCAAATTTAAAAAAAAATTGAAACTTACAACTCCATGTTGCTCTGGTCCGCTGACGTCCCAGACCCGTATCACCTGGTCGTAACCTCCCGTGGCAATCACTGTGTCCAGTCGGGGGTGGAATTTGGCCGTGTACACAAAGCCAGGGTGGGGGAGGAGTTTCTCAGAGAATTCAAAATTCTCCATGTTCCATACTCTGAAATACCATAGATCAAAACAATTAGAAATGTTTCAAAACATAAACTTAACAATTTTGAAATTAAACTAAACAATTTAATCATTTACACACAATAAATTTCTTCTCAAACATTTAGTAATCCAGATCACACAGTTCCTTCTCTAACATGGTGATTAAGTATTTTTACCTTGCCGTTCCGTCTGAGGACGCAGACAGAAGATGAGTGTCTCGTTTAGACCAGCACAGATCGTACACCAGACCAAAGTGACCTTTTAATTTTCCCTTCAGCTCAAATGATGGCACCTTGATAAAACACAAGCAAATTTCAGCTTTTCTTAAAATTTATTAATTAGGTGTATTCAGAGACCAAGTGTGTGACACATGCAATAAATAAGTGCTCCAGTAGCTATACTTACAGGGCCCTGAAGGCTAAGTCAAAAAGCACAGGACAATACAAATACACTCAGAGACTTTTTGATGCAGTGCATGTTCACCTTGCAGCATTATGTTTTCACAGAATCATACTTACAATTTTTATAAAAAACTAAAATATACACAGGTATATAAATATATTTACCTCATAAATAAATATTGGATATTGATCTCTGTCATTACAGGCACAAGCCAAGCTCCGCCCATCGTGTGAGAACCTGAGCATAAAACAGCCCTTTCTCCCCGCGGGGAGGGTAGCGTGGAGGGTGTTAGGAATCCGGCAGGTCTGACCAGCCAACCGTGACCAGGAGGACAGAGACTTGTGTTCTCCCCTACAATGACAACAAATATCTCTTCATGGTCTGCTTCACTTACTGTAGAGGCGATTATTACATGTACAAATGAATACAAAATGTTCCTAATGTAATTTAGGCAGAATACAACATAAGCTATTTTGCACTCTATATACATTTGAACTTTGCCATCTCAAACTGTTATATCTCAAATACTACATGTATAAGTATGTCAAATGAAAGTGCTTTGAAAGTCCAAATCACTACTTTCTTATTTTATTTCAATTCCAATATATTTAGTCTTCAGTCATAGCAATTTTTTTTTCAGAGTTTAAGATGATTCACTGTATGTATACGCTTTCTCAGTACATATAATGTATTTTAATAGATATGTAATGGAGGATAAAATAAAACAGTGTCTCTGAAAATAAAAATACATGCAGTGTAGAAATATTAAAAAAAGAGCAGAATTTGTTTTTGGACAAGTAATTAATAATCTTTTATGTTATGAAGAAAGTCAAAACACATGGATACATGAACAATCTCTAGCTTATAAACTTTCATCAATTGATGGGTCTACTGATAACAATCTTGCCTCATATTGATTTATTTTTGTCTTTCATTTTTATTTTAAAATAAAACACTCTCTTTGCACTAGTTTTCGGGTGTTTAATGAGTTTTTTTAACAACAAAAAAGGGGTCTGGATGTGAGCCAAAGGAATAAAAGATCACAATATCGTGTTCGTTAGTCATGCTTTTGTGAAGGGAAGGAAACATCATCTGTGAATTTCAACTTAATGATTCAAAATGATTTTGATTTCAATCAACAATTAACAAATGTCACAAACTAGCATGTGAACAGCTGAATGCTCAAATAAGAGACTTACCATTTTTTCTTCCTTTAAAAATGTTATTATAAGTAAAATTATTATGAGAAAATTGATATAGAGCTGCATATACATATACTGAATAATTGAAAAAAATGATGCAGCAAAAAAAAAAATATTTAACTTTAAGAAAATTGTTATGAGAAACTCCCTACTTTTTCTTTTCTCCCCATTGTGTACTTTTCTTCAGATCTGTGTATGTACGGTGGCCCACCTCCTACAAAAAAAATTCATTTGAGCAAAAATATCGATCAGCTGATAATATGCATGCATATGAAAAACCAAACAAAATACAGCCTTTTATAATCTGTTTACAAAAATTAATAAAAATTTAAATGTTTATTTCTGACTTTCTTTATTGATAAAAAATACAAAATGATCTGTAATTAGCTCCCTTGAAGTACCTTATGTGATTACTGACATATACATTCTTAAAATGTGTGACAAACCTCCTGTGTAGCAAACATGGACCTCATGAGGGCGGGTTCCACGTCCCGCGGGGGGTGGATCCCTTTGATGGTGACGTACAGAGTGGAGGGGTAGGGCTCTCTCTTCAGACTGCTCCACCACTGGTAAACCTGCCCAGGTGTAACAGGTAAAATAGCCCATCACAGCATCATATAAGGTATACACATAATTATTATATATAAGCTAAGTTGGATTGTATTAATTTGTATTATGTACATTTTTATGCAATCATAATGTTATATTGTAAACATACTTATTTTAGTTGTAGTCAAATTTTTACACCTTTCTCCTGGCTCCTTGTCTGTTTAAAGTAATTCCCTATTACTTATACGTCACAAGTATTTGTAAATAACAGAACCGATATTGGTACAGTAAAACTCGTTTAGTACGAACACGGATATAGCGAATTCATGGATATAGCGAAGTTTTTCTGGGTCCCCGGCAAAATTCTTAAGAAATCTTTGTAAAATTTTACGGTAATAACGAACTCTGATATAACGAATTTATGGATATAGCGAACTGATTTTGAGTCCCGTTGAGGTTAAGTATAATGAAATTGACATCTTTTATAACGAACTTTCAAAGATTATAAAAAAAATGATAAATTGAACATACTTTATTTCCTTTAAGCATTTGTATTTAAAATTCAATTCATAAGAAAACCTAAGTTATCGAAGATATGTCTTGTAATATTTGCTTCACTAACATAGTTGGTAGTAGTACTTGAAGAAAAACATGGATAGTGCGAATTCGCTATAATGGTTATACGAATTCGTTATACGGATATAACGAATTACGGATATAGCGAATTAAATTCACAGGTCCCCAGGACTTCGCTATAACCGAGTTTTACTGTATGATTAATTCAAATTATTAATTCAGTGTTATTTTTTTCAAAGATATGCCCTATTAAGCTATTAACACAATCTTACCTCTAGCTGGTTGGGTTTTGGGTGGGAGCTGCTGGGAGGGACAAATAATTGCAGCCTCACTTTGGAGTCAACATTCAATTTGTTATTATTTCCACGTATCTGGAAAAAAACACAAGAAGGAAATGATTTGGAGTTGATTTCATATACATTTAAGATCACCAAATTCTCTCTTTTTTAAATGTTAAAACAGACCTACCACTTTCTAGTTCTTTTTCTAGAACCTTGTTAAATAAGTTGGCGAGAACAATATATGCACCAGTATGATTATGACTAAGATATATAAAATCCTAAACACAAGTTTTGGGTGCAGAACAAAATTGGATCAAAAATTAAAATTTTGTACCATTGTGCAGAAAATGATTAACAGTGAATGTTGAATTTATTTTGAAGGAATTTCCTCGAAAACATTAAACATAAAATGGCTTCAAGGGACTCTACCCTTACATAGTCAAAAATTATCCAATGCTCTAAGATAGAATTGAAATAAGAGCACACTGTACCTTTAGGAATGCCCATGCTATTCTGTACCAGCCCCCCTCTCTCTTTTGGTTGGAGAACTGTTTACTTGCTGTGTTCATACTCACAAAATCAAGCACCTATAAATAAACATTTTATTGAAAATTGACAAATTATTGAAGAGAAACGTTAATGTATAAAACTTCAGTACCAATTGGATCACCTTATTAGAAATCAACTTGATTTACCAACAACAGTGTATTTCTAAATTAATTTTACACAAAGTATGATGCTGAAAACTTCTGGGATCCATTTGCAGTTTCTCCTTCATATACTCTTATGCAAAATTTAATCTTGGATTGTATTGCTCTTTCTATGATGCTTATCTGCTTGATACATTACTACTGTACAAATACTTGCATATTATTTTTTTAACAAGATATATTTTTTGATGCTTAAATTTCTGGTACTCTCCTGTTTTCAGCATGATAAGGGAGGCAAATTAATAAACATGTTTTGCTTCTAATGATATATTTTTACTGTCTTTTGATTATCTTCCCTTGGTATTGGCTTAAAAACTTTTGATGAGGGTTTAAATGTCAAAATAAAATGACAAATAAAATTCAACCAAGAATCTTAATAAAATATTTAAAAACTTAAATCTCTGGTATATGTGAGTTAAAATGTATATTTACAGTAAATTCATAAACAAAACTAAAGCAGAAAAGATGGAGTTTATAAAATTAATAGCTTCTTCGTATCATTGAATTTTCAATTTGTTCACTGATTGACCAAATTGTTTTTAAATATAGATTCTTTTGTTCAGGAGAAGAGGAAAACATTTACCTCAAAGAAGACAATGACTTTGAGATCTGTTTCTATAAAGTAGTTAAAATTCTCATTGAACAGAAGCAGCTCTTCCCAGACTGGCACCACTGACCTAAATAAAATACAAACAAAGTGAGTACCATTCAATATTGATTGACCAGTGTAAGCATGCACAGTAATCTGCCAGTAAGTATATGAACTTACTTCCTCTCTTTGAAATCAAATGGTTGAGTCATGATTGGAAGAATTTTGTCGACTTGTTCATTCTCTGTCTCAAAAAAGGCCGTCACTGCTCTGTCCCTATAGCAGGAAAAGAATTAATTATCTAAAACTAAAACATAAAACTTCAGGACAGTAGCCAAATTATCTACATACAAATAAACCTAAAGCAAAAACACAAATTTAAATTACAAATAATGAGAGGGACAAGATTTGGTAATTATTGTGAGAAAATTTCGCTGAATACACAGATAAATCTGTGAGCTTGTGACCCCGTACTTGTGTTGTTTGTGGAGGTAGGTCCCTGTATCTTCGTCCACTATGTGGACCCTGACCAGGGGGTGGAGGATGTGAAAGTCGTTCTTCAGTTTATCTGTCCGATGGATCGTCACCGACAAGACCTCCCCCTCATCTTCCACCTTCATCCTCTCCTCACGTCTCCTCTCCAACTCTGCCTCATCCACTAAAATTAGGTTATCAGCTTTTATTACTAGTATCTTCTTTTTTAATCAATTGAAACTTTTTTTTAAATACTTCAGTATTATCTTGATCATTAATTTTAACAAGGGGACAGAACTGTGTCTGGAAATACATACCAGGCTCCTTTTTCTTTTTCTTGTCTTTTTTCTTGGCTGGCTTTTTGACCTCCGTTTCTTCATCTGGTGATAAATCCTCCTGAAATTCATTACAAAATTAAAAATGAATTAATGAACTTGTCCTACAAGTCCTTTTCTTAATTGCTTTAAAAAAAAAGTAACGTCTGAATGTATTTATTTATTTTAATTTTAAAAATGTACTACACAAGTATTTGTCAAGATACCAAACCTTATTAACAATAGGAATAATAACAATAAGAATTTTTAGATTTTCTCCCCGTTGGACACCACAACTTAATTCACATATTGAGACTATTTCGGGAAATTACCGCAGGTTTCAGCAATATTCTTGCAGATTGTGTGTTATTCATAGAAACATACTATTATGATTCCAGAAAAATCTGAATCCACCTTCTTTTATTGACTGAACACATAAAATAACCACCATTTCAAACCTACAGATGAACATACACCAGATACACACCTCTCCCTCTTCTTGATCCTCCCCTTCCTCTGCCTCCTCTTCCTCTTCACCCTTCTTCTTTTTCTTCTTCTTCTGTTTGACAGCTGCCTTTTCCTCTGTCTGCTCCTCCTCCTCCTCTGCCTTAACCTCTTTCTTTTTCTTCTTCTTCTTCCCCACTGTCTCTGATACAACTGACTCCTCAGAGGGTGACATGGGTCTCTCTTCCTCAGCCCCTTTCTCTTTCTTCTTCTTGCCTTTCGTTTTGGTTGGTGTGGGGGGTACAGACTCCTCAGAGGGTGATAAAGGTCTAGTGTCCTCATCTTCAGTCTCTTCCCCTTTCTTCTTCTTCTTCTTTCCTTTCTTTGGAGCAGTCACCGAATCTTCTGATGGAGACATAGGACGTTCTTCTTCACTTGCTTCTACATCTTTCTTCTTCTTTTTCTTTGTCTCTGTCTTTGCAGGAGAAGTTGGCTCAGACAATGGCTGCTCATCTTCACTTTTTGCTGCAGGCTTCTTTTTCTTCTTCTTCCCTGTTTCTGCAGGTTCACTGTCTGCTGGAGACAAAGGTCTCTCATCTTCAGATACGACTTCTTTCTTTTTCTTCCTGGGTGCCTTTGTTGGAGTCTCTGTTGTTCGCTCGCCATCTGGTGGCTTTTTCTTCTTTTTTGGTGTTGTAGCTAGCTCATCTATTGTCATTGTTTTGTCTTCAATCAATGTGTCACTGAAAAGATTGGATTAAGAGGTAGTTTGAAAACCGAATGTATGAAATAAGAATGTATTCATTGAAATAAAATCTTATTAGAAAATCAAAAAGGATGCTTACGTGTCAATTTTCTCGGTGGGCTTTTTCTTTTTCTTCTTCTTGGTATTATCTACTTTCTCCTCATCATTTACAAAAGCTGGATTGTCTTTTGCTGTAAATAAACAAAAATATAAATAGGTATACAGTTAACCTTTTTAAATGTTACCTTTGGGCATGATAATTTTCATTATAAGTTGAAACAATGTCCAAATACAAGCTGCCATTTCTAAAATAATAACTTAAGGTGCATTTAATATCAAGTTTACTTCAGTGTCTTGTGTCTAACAAAATATTCAATACATGTACAATTATCTCAAATTTCCAAACATATTAATTTAATATCACGAAAAATGATAATTTCTCTAAAGGTATTCCTTGTCTCTATGATGAAGGTAGGAATTTTTCTCTATGAACACTGACCTTGTTCCTGTAGTTTCTGTCGTCGTTTGTTACTTTTTTCGTTTTTCGGACTGTTGTCGGGGTCATAGGTGTTAGCTTTAATGGCGGCATCCTCCTCTTTCTGCAAACCTTCTCCTTTCCTCAGAGATTCCAGCTATAAAACACGGAATTAGTCATCTCAAATCTTCACATAGGGATAAGGCTCATTTATTTTATATTATGTAACATTTGAACACAAATACTAAAAAAAAAACCACTTAAAACACTTAATTAATTTTTTTTCTGATGAATTGTATAGATCTAAGTACAAGTAATCTAATAAATCATGTTTTAATCATCATTGTAAACATACCACTGCCTCTGTCTCAGCCTTCTTCTTTTTCTTCTTTTTGGCTCCACTGAAATTTATTTAAATGTTTATCTAAATGCTTCTTTTTATTATCTATTGTTCTTTATCTAAGTGTCTTTGCTCTTAATAACAAAGGAATATTGGTAAAAATACACTATCCATGATATTACAGTTATTCTAAAATCAGTTTATCTCTTCATTTGGAGACAATTTATAATTGGAAATATAGCCTTGGAGATTTCTTTTGTTACATTAATTACATATTATGCCATTTTGTATTTAGATTTACCACATTGAAAGAAACCTACCATTTCTATTTAGTATCACAGGATCTACCAAAAAATGATTTTACAACAGGTCACAGATAACTTTTCAAGAATTTTCTTCAAAATTGATATATATTCAAATTCAATTTTTAAAATTGTTTGTTCATCCTCTCCCAACCTATGTCTAAAAAAATACCATCTGTGTCCCTATCCCAACCAACATTGGCCCAATGCAAAAAAAAATTGTGAACACCAAATTAATGGTTAATGACGAGTGACAGAAGTGACTTACTCTGTGGCCTGATCCACTGCCTGCTGAAGGAGCTGGTCAAACTTAGAACTGCTGCCCTTCAGATCCGCTGAAACCAAACAAAACAAGAAATGGGTTTAATGTTAAATAAATTATTAATCATAATGATAAACACGGTCACCTTTTATATTTGTTTGCTTTTTTTGTATAGAAACATTAACATATTCAAACTGAGTATAACAAGGTCTGGGTCCAAAATGATATTCAGCAATTCAACAGAAACTTTCTCAAGTGAAACATGACCAGTCCCAACCAACACCGTATTTCTTTATTACATCATGATTTATATTAGAATTTATTCTGAAAAACAGAACTTGGTTTGATCTTCTAGAACACACTACTGGCCCGTGATCAATAGAAATACATTAATTTTGTATTTGGTTTTTTGTAAACTCTACCTGGTTATAACAGTAACAAATCTGTGTAACTGGATGGTAAATTTTATGAGTACATTCCTATAGAACCTCAGATGATGAACAAATTACTGTCAAAATAATAAATTTATAACATAGCCTTCTGTAATTTGTAATACCGGGTATATGAAAAAAGAAAACTATTTTGATCAGTTTTACAACTTTTATCAATAAACAAAAGTTTTTCAAGGAACTTTTCAATACACAAGACAAATAAGCCAACATATACTGAATGTTTTAGGGTGTATATATTGTTACACAAAATCAACAGTAAAACTGAGTGATACAGATTTTGGTATATAATAAAGAAATTAAAGATAAATATCAATCCCTATTATACAGTTTACATAAACATTTAAATTACCGAGTGGAATTTCATCTTCCTGTTTTGACTTCCCAGACTTTGGCCTGGCCTTTTTATTCTTTTTTGCTTTGTCTTTTGTTGCAACTAAAGATGAAAAAATAAAACAAACTCTTTAAATAAATCATCCATATAAACATGTCGGATTGTTGGTGAAAGCAGTTTTCAAGCATTTATTGTGACACGATAGCGGTGTTTTTCTTTGAAGTTTACTGTTCTGTATTAGCAATACAGAACGGGACTGTCGTGGGCGGAGCCTCTTTCCGTTCTGTATTAGCACTGTATACAGTAATGTAGTTGCCAACTATTCTGTATCTAAAATACAACACGGTCTAAAAATAAATCTCATTCAATCTAGCAAAAGCATGTACAAATAGTAAATGCTGATCATGCTGATGTTTTCCTATTATAAATTTCGGAGAAATACCCGGTATTTTCCTGAGAATGTAAAATGTCAAAATTTCTCAATCACTTTTTAAAAACTTATTCCACATAGAATCTACACATAATTTCGATCTTAACTAAAAGGAAAATTCGCAATAACGGAAAACATCCTCTACAGGTAATTTTGATCCAAACCAAACAGAAAATTTGCAATAATGGAAAACATCCATACTCCTCTTGCAAAATCATTTAAGTCCATTTTTTCCGCGCTTTTATTTTTCAAAATCCTTTTTGCTGATGACAGCAACACATCTCTTTCACTTCGTTTTTAATGTTGCATTTCAATTAGAAAATAAAAATCTGTGACATCAAAGTCCATCGAAGAATTATCTGTAAATCCTGTTTTGTAAATCTAGTTAAACCGGGATTTTAAGACCCCTTAAATATATCATGATCAATCTCCATCTACAATAGATCACAACAATGACAGTTAAATCCTCCACCTATCCATTAAGACTGACTATCACTCGATTACGTCTACCCCATTAAATTGTCAAAACGAATCTGACCCAATTTTACGTTTTCCATGGATATATATGTACTGCGGATGCATACGCCCCGTCGGGGCCTCATGTACAGAAGTCTGGCGGCGGTTTTGATGCTGCAAAGTTATAAAGTGGGCGGAGCTATTTTTGATTGATCGTGTCACAAATCATTTAGAGAACTCAACAGGTTCTGTATAGTAGAAGCAAATTTGGGGTTGAGACTTGTGCTATGCAATCGTCCACCCCTAAAGTCTCATTCTCTAAATAATACTTAAATAATACTTTCCAGAAAGGACAACATATTTAATTTTTTTGAATTAAAATAATAAAGCTAAATTAGTCATCATATAGCTTAGTCATCATAATGAATATATACATCACAACAATTTCAATTTTATTGAACATATCAAACGTTATATTGTAATTTTTGTTACATTTACATAAAGTATACACATGTCATGAATAAGCATTAAGCAAAGGTGTAGAAAGCCACGAATATTTAGAAAACAAATTCCATATTTAAAAAAAGAAAAAGAAACAGCTGACTTGATTTAATCATAGACACAATAATATAAATTTATTTCCATAGTAAACATCATTTCAAAATGCTTTTATTCATAGATGTTGATAGAACACGGCAAACTTCTGTATACAAACACGTTTGATCTTGTTTTCGGCGCCAAATAGTCCCAATTGCTCGTTAATTTCCATACATATTGTAGAATTAAAGATATTATGTTTGACATCTTTATTTTCTTCGATAAAATTTAACTATGCATCTAATGTTCATCATGAGATATAGTTGCAAATGAACAATAATTATTGTAGTCAACAAATGTTCCTACCGTCGTCGGCCATCTTTGTTTACATTCTACTCCGCACTGAAAGATTTTTTGAATTTCATTGGGTGGGAATTTTGTAGGATCGATGTAAAAACAGTTCCCTTCTACTCAAAAGTCTTAGGCACTTGAACAAGATTTATGTACAAATAGTATTAGTAGATAGGTCTCTGGCTTAACACAATTTATTTTTTAAACCTTTTTAAAAATAATTACTAAGCCTGAGTTGTGCAATGTATTTTTTGAACAAATAAAATAAATTTCATAATACATAAGTGTGATATTTTCAAAAGTTTATTTATTTTTTTATTTTTTGAAAAAAAGTTACATATTTGTCTGTCCATATTCTGTTTGAGTTTGACACATTCTCTCAACGAGCATTTGAGTTTTGAAATGAAAATTTGAATACTTTGATGAACAAATGCTTATGCCACAGCTTCTTATAAATTATCCATTGCAAATACAACGGTTAAAAGATGGTGATTTTAGGTTTCTTTGAATCCTTTTTCTTTGTATTCACAGTCCAGTTGGGCATAAAAACACCACTTCTGATTAACATTTTGATAATTGAAATTCCTCTGGTTGTCGACGATTTTGATATTTGAAATTCCACTGGTTGTCGACGATTTTCCCGTTATATCCCGATCATGAAAAGGAGCAAGCAGCGGGTGTGATCGGTCGGCATTAAAAGCTCTCTCCTCCATGGCACCTGATCCCACCTCTGCCCAATGTTCTGGGGAACAGTGTTTGCTCTTCAACACTTATATTTTTAATGGACTATTTAAGTTGAATACTGTTCGTTAGCTTTTTATATCTCATACATTTTGTCTGGGATCATGAGTTATACACCTCGTTTTCGCACTAGTATATCTCAAAAAATCTTTGAGCTTTTGTAATGAAACCAAATCTCACCACTTTCTATGACGTAAGAAAGCAAGTTGATCCTGATGCTAAGAAATCAAAAGTCAATAACTAGAAATTAATGCAGATACCAGATGATGGCATTTCTACAAAAGTCCATTCAGCTCATTTTCAAAGGTTAGATTTTTTCGTAGGTTCGCGTTATAATGCGAAAAAATTATTTTTTAACATACGAAATTAAAATGAGCTTAATGGGCTTTCGTACCTGAGTAACATTATTATATGCATATTATTACGCTAAATAACGCGAAGGTTTCGCGTAATAACGTTAAGGTTTTGCGTTGTTACCCGAAAGTTACGCTTTTATTCGCAAAAGTTTCGAGCTATATCCCGAAAGTTAGGCATTTTTTCGTGAAACCTTCGCGTTATTCAGCGAAATAATTTGCATATAATAACGCAAAAGTTACGCGTTTATTCGTGAAAGTTTCGTAATAATAACGCGAAAAAAATTATTTTTTAATTTACGACAATGAGCTCAATGGGCTTTCGTATTACATTGTCTAAATACAATTGGCTACATAACATTCCGATGAATGGTCAATATCATAAATTGTGCATTTACGATATAAATATGTTTTGTTCTTCTTTAATTAAAAAAAAACAACAACAATAAACAAATAAAAAACTTTTTTACCTTATTATCGATTTGCTTCTCAGACCCTTACTGATCAAAGAGGAACAACTCTGAAAATGTAGGAGATGTTTGTTTTTCTCCCTTTATTAACTGTTTTCCGCATACACAGAATTAGAAACATTTACAGATACATTTATAGCAAGACCTGATAAATCCGATAATTGAATACTATAGATCTAATAATACACACTATGTATATTTGTATTGTAAATATAGAAATTGGAAAAGAATTGATTACTAGTACTGAAAAAATTATCTGAATTTATGAATCTCCTATTGCAGCAAATCGTTTGACATTCTGTCACTGTCAACAAAACAAAACGTATTGAATATAAATGTACGTATGAAGTACGGAATTTTCATTTTATCTTTATTTTATCATTACAAGCAACAAAATTGAAAGAATGGATTATGAATATCGTGAGAGGTGTACATGCATAATTTATGTAATGATGCATATTCCCACGGCCACACACTGTGATGTTTGAAATAATGTAAGAAACTTAAATTATTTAATTTATATCACAGGAGAGTTGAAACACAGGCACTTGTTTTTGTAATAAATTTTTGACCCATAGTATAATAATATGTATGGGTCAAAAATTTATTACAGAAACAAGTGCTTGTGAGTTGAATAAACACCATTGTTTTTTTTTTTTAAATTAATAAAATAATTAGAATTAAAGAAATTTTAAAGAAAAAATTAAAGAAATTTTAAAGAAAAAATTAAAATTCACCAAGTTCAACAGAAGTTGAATTCTTATCCAGGTATCATGTGATATTGAATGCATAAAACATACATAATTAATATGGACTAAACACTTGGACATAAAATCCTTAATAAATTTTTTTTGATACATAAAAAACCAGTCATCAATATTTATTCTGCATTCATGAATTAACAAACTAGTCGGTAAATCTGGGATTCAAATGACGAAATGTATGATTATATCTGCACTGTTACGTGTAACTGACATTTAGTCTAATGCTTATGGTCTGCATCGCAAGAAAGAAAAGGGGGTGGGTGGGCGAAGAGGGTATTCAAAAATTGCCTTAAAATCTACATTTAAATACGCTTTACATTTGAGAACTCTGAAAAATGTAATTAAATATGTTTTTAAAGCAAAAGCAATATTCCAATTTGATTTTTTATTAAAATGTGTATTTGTAGATTCATAGCATAATAATCGTTCCAAGTCTGAAAGACGCACGGGAACGTAATTTAGGGAGAGGGGAGGGGGTGAATTTACTTTTACGATTTTTTCAAAAATATGCATACACAATATACACAAATAGCGAAAATTAAACGACAGGAATCTTTGGGGGTGGGTGTGTTGTACATCCTTAAAGACTTTTCAAAACATTTTAATTTTCCATCTGAAAAAAATGGTTATGAAAAAAAAAATAATTTGAACGTCCTACCGGACTGTCTGATTATGCTTACGTCATTAGTATTGTGACATCACGTTTCGCAGTAGACTGTCGTTGTGTTGTGGTTACGATTCATTCCAACGGCTTTAGTCGAGGACATCGGACGCATTTTTTCACTCTCTTGATTTTTGGCAAAATTTACTGCATTTAGCAGAGAAATGGCGACGATGGTGTACAACAACAAAGATAAGAGGGTAAAGCCTCATATTGTGTGTTTTAATCAGTAAAAAATAAGTTTGATATTGATTTTTTACTAGAGAACTATACGAGGGGTAACGGATGGTTCTATGCTGACATTATACATATATCACATGGCTTCGAGGGTGACATACCAGAATATTTGCCCCGAGGTGACAGGAAAGCCCTTGAGTGTTATGTCACCCGATGCCGAAGGCAGAGGGTGACATAACACTCCAGGGCTTTCCTGTCACCGAGGGGCAAATATTCTGGTATAGTCGTCCGAGAAGCCATGTGGTATATGTTATATGACATTTTTAAAATTAAAGGAAAATTTAAAATCATTTAAAATCGTTGAAATGTACACAAATAATCCAGAAATGCCTTCTTGACGTTAAGAATGACGCTCCGTTGTTTACATTTGTTTAGCAACCGACGTCATAACATTTCGAACCCGAGCTAAAATGCGTAACGTAAAAACACGTGAACGTGATCGAAAAAGTGACATAACTGTTTCCGTCGAGGGTTGACATAACTGTTTCCGGCCGGACATAACTGTTTCCGGTGTGACTCGACATTTTTCAGGGTTTATAGCGAAACTTATTACATTTGTGATATAATAGGAAAACTTATTCAAAAATGTTATATATTCAGGTTACACTCCTTTCATACACCCGCCCATCTCCAGGTATCACTGCCCAAGAAAATATATAGATCTACATGTATTTTCTATTCTCCCTGGGAGGGGGCGGGTTTTCGAAGAAAATCTAAGATCAGCGATGTTGCTGCAATAATTTTTACGAGGGGCGGGGGGGGGGGGGAATCAGATTTAAAAAATC
>PRKT01000101.1:1059801-1080160 GCA_003671525.1 Saccostrea glomerata | reverse complement strand
CCCCCCCCCAAAAAAAAAAAATTTAAAAACTCGAGCGAAGCCATCTTTACAAAATTGTTTGCTTGCCAACTACCGACCGTCTGACTAAATTTGTCTGATTCAGAATTTTTTATTTACATTCCAGGACACCTTTTTTTCCCTTTTCTCCCGTCAACAAATACCGGGTATGTTGAAATTTTCTTGGGAAAAAATTTCATGCATACCCCCGACCCAATAATTTACCCAAAATCGGGAGACGGCAAGTAAACTTTTTTTTTTGAGCTGCAGATCTGTAGCGTTATGGTTTTATATATCAAATATTTGTCTATGACCATAACTATTTATAGTTTTCTCTACAGGCAATAAATTCGCTTGATCAGAATTATTTGTTAGATTGCTGAAAATTCACTTCAAGCAAGTTTCTTGTCAGTAGAGACAACTTTAAATAGTTGGGAGGTGGATAAAATATACATATTGGCACAGAATGTGTCTAGAATTTGGGGAGTGAAAGGAAGTTGATTGACCAATGCTAGAAAGTGGAGAAAGAACCACGTACTCTAACTCTTGATTCCCGCCTACATTTTGCACCCTTTAAATTCAATTTTAATGGCAATTTGGCCATTAAATCTTGGTTTAGTACAAAGAACAGATCTATGGTAATTGATTAATCATTTTAATTCCAGCTCTAGATAGTAAATGATCATTAATTTCAGCTCTCAAAAAAAGGGGGGTAGACGATATTTTCTAGTGAAATCGAACTTTCAAGAATCACTTTATTTTGAAATAGTCTTAAATATGATTAAATGTATTTCATATCTTTTCTTATGCTGTACACAAATAAATAATACATATATAAATTATTAAAATACAATTATTTAGTTGTAAATAGCTTTAAAATTGGTGAAAAATCAACATTTTTTCGTTGTTTTGTCTATAAACATATGTTCCCCCCCGTGAAACACAAAAAGCTTTAGCATAAATTTGTAAAATGACAGCCTATATTATCTGTAAAAAGGAATTTTTGTTTCATGGGGGGGAAAGATGTTTTAAAAATATTTTCCGTTTTCCACTGATTTCTATAGTGAAATACTCAAGTTTTACCATAATTATAGAGTTATCGTTCTTTGGTATCCCAAAAAAGTAACGTTTTATAAAAATTCATATAAATATCTATAAAAATTCTGAAAATCATTCAAATATATTAACTTTTGAAAATTGACTTAGAGCTAGGCGGGAGAACAATACTATCGTTCGTGGTTCTTCTCCCCATAAGTGCGCAAAAAATATTGCGCCGTAAATTGCACCCTTTTTGCATTACGGGATCTGTAGCGTTATGGTCCAAGACAAATATATAAAACCATAACGCTACAGATCTGCAGCTAACATTTTTTTTATACAGATGGTCTGAGCTTAATTCATTGTCTGTCCGTTATACAGGGGTTCTTAATGCTAAGTCCTAGTTTGTCAAATTTCTCTTTCAAGCCATAATTTTGATTATTTAATCGTTCAATTGGGGAGGGGCAGTCACTTTAGTTAAAGAAATAATAAAACTGATTACAGACAAACGTCAACGATTACTTGGCCATAAAAATTGAGATATGAAAAAAACAACAATTAATCAAACAAAACAGAACACATTCTGAACATTAAATTATCTATTTTGCGAAAATGTAACTGAATGTGCTTATAGAGCTTTACAGCACAGTGTAGTGAGGGCTCATAATTCAGTATTGCTGAACAAAAAGGAACAATTTCAACGTAGATTTATTCAGTTAAAAGGCATTCGAATTATATTGAAATACCTCAAATAAACAGAAAAATAATTACATGTATACTTATTGGTGAAGTTTGAGAGAAGAGCAGGTTTAGAAGCAAAACCAAATCTATTTTTTTTTTTCATTTTCAAAATAATCATGACAATATTTTTGTAACCGATTCATCGTATATTTTGATATTCTAAACATTTTCGCAAATATTTTCTTCTTGGATAATTTGTGAAAAATAATGAGAACGTCCTAACGGAGTGTCTGATTTTGCTTACGTCATTAGTATTGTGACATCACGTTTCGTAGTAGACTGTCGTTGTGTTGTGGTTACGATTCATTCCAACGGCTTTAGTCGAAGACATCGGACGCATTTTTTTAACTCTCTTGATATTTGGCAAACTTGACCGCATTTAGCAGAGAAATGGCGACGATGATGCACAGCAACAAAGATAAGAGGGTAAAGCCTCATATTGTGTGTTTTATTTAGTAAAAAAAAAGTTTGGTATTGATTTCTTGGTTGAATTTTACTAGAGTCGAGAACTACTTGCGGGAGGTAACGGTTTGTTCTATGGTGACATATTGTTACCCGGCCTCCTTTCTTACCTGGCATCTCTGCCAAAGAAAATATATCTATATGTAATTTTTATTCTCGGGGGAGGGGGCGGGTTGTCGAATAAAAAAGTTGTTTTCAGATCATAGAATGCACAGGCCTTTAGATCGCTTAGAAAAAAAAATTGTGTGTGTAAAACACACACAATTTTTTTAAGCGATCCAAAAGCCTGTGATAGAATGTTATAAGAATATACAGGGAATGAGATATTTTCCTAGCTCTACATTATTTCATATCTAATAGAGAATAATACATACCCTTTTCCATATCACATCCTATTTCAGCCTGAGACACCAATATCAGCCAGAGGGCCGAAGGCCTGAGGGCTGACATTGGTCGAGGGCTGATACAGGATGTGATGTGGAAAAGGGTATGTTTTATTATATTTATTACATACTTAGTAATAAAATACAGAACACATTATGTTGCGAAAAAAATAAGTTAACAATCATGCACGGACTTCTTAAAATGTATAGAGTCTATTGTCTCGTACACTTTCGGTTTGTTTCTGCATGCATGTATACTTCTATGTCCTCAATCCGTAATTTTAAAATACTAGTAATCGATTATTTATCAGTTAGGTTATCATTCCATTCAAAAAGTTAAAATTAAGAGAATTATGTAACCCCCAAAATATGTGTATGATCACAAGTACTGTTTTTTGAGGTTTATTTTACTAGGGGTGTGATATTGATCCGTAGCAGGGCTGATAACCTATATCAGCCCCGCAAATCCATACCAGCCCTGCAGGGCTGATACGGCTTTTGTGACGTTAGCCATATCGCATATGCAAAAATCCTGTATTTATTACTAAGTATGTAATAAAAGGAATTAATTCTAAGGTACCAGGATCATAGGAACTTGGTATTTTTAACATTTCTTTCAAAAATAAATTTGTTTATCATATATTTATATATATATACCGGTATATTTTTTGATCATATGTATGGCACGCCAAATCCACAAAAATGAGATAAACCTAGTTTCACAATTGATAAACTATAGTTAACGATTCGTTAAGTATAGTTAACGATTCGTTAAGTATAGTTTTCATCTGTAAAACTATATTTAACGGTCGTTAACTATAGTTTACGAATGATAATCTAAGTTTATCTGTGAGGATGAAGCGTTAACAATAGATTTTGTTGATAAACATAGATTCACGTTTGTAAACTATAGTTTACAATCGTAAACTATAGTTAAGAGTTGTTAATCATAGTTTCACAAATCGTGAAACTATATTTATCAGATCGTTAACTATAGTTAACGGTTTGTAAACTATAGTTTACAAATCGTGAAACTGTATTTATCAGGTAATCTATGTTTTGCAATCGCAAATGATTATTTTCGATGTAAAGTATAGTTTACAGTTGTGAAACATAGATTTTCGCGTTAACTATGGTTTACAGATGTAAAATATAGATTAACGTTGTTAACTATAGTTTACAGTCCGTAAACTATAGTTTACAACCGATAAACCTAGTTTATCGACTGTGAAACTATGTTTTACTCATTTTTGTGGATTTGGCGTGCCATACATATGGGAATAATTTAATCAACATTGAAGAGAAAAGTTTAAAACGTGTCGCGGACGAGCGTATTCTACTACTTGAGAAAAATGATGCAAATGGATGAGAAATGCAATTAACCCATTGTATATTGGCAATAATTGGGGGTGACAAAAAAAAACGGGTGTATTAACATAGGGGAGAGCCTAGGAGAATTGCTGGCAATAAGCGGGTTTGGCAATATAACGGAGGGCTTTATACCTAGGTAGCACTGTAAGATTCTGGAAGTATTTGTATTGTATGTGATGTATTTTTTGTTTGTGTTTGGGTTAGGGGGTTGGGTTACATTATGCTTGTATAACTACCAGTCTATCAGTTGGTATAAAGTATCATCAAGCATATGCATTTTCTATATACTTCAGACTTTGGATGGTCACGACGGGAACTCACAGGGAACCAGAAAGCCCCCGCTCTGCACCCCTGATGAGGTACTGTTAATAACTTTTTTAGAACATCATTTTCGCTGGACAATCTGCTTGCAAAAATATTATTCTCGCGTATATTAGCATTCCTAAAGATTATTTACATCAGTGAGCAGCATTCGTGAACATTTTGTCTCGCGAGCGTGTAAAAAGTAAAGTTAGATCTCGCTAAAATAAGGTGTCTCAAAAGCTAAGTAATCTACAGTGTTGTACAGAATTTTCTAGCTCAAATTAACCAAAACTGTGGAACATTTACTGTTTTCTGCCGTTAGAAATTTACATTCAGAACAATCTTAATCTCGATTTAAGGAATATAAGTTGAGAAATGTTCAGAAATGTTATACATATTTGTAATATTTATTGACTGGAATTTAGACATATGTAACAGTAATGTTCTCTTTATTTTGTAGGATGTACCCGTAAAGAGAAAGCGGTCCTGGCGATACAACCGTGTCTGGACAAAGGACCAGAAGTGGACACGAGAGGTACACATCATATCTATATCCTGTTGATGGAGATTTTTAAAATAAATAAGATGATAATTACGAAACTAAAACTGATTGATAATTAAAGCATGTATTCAGAGAGAGAGAGAGAGAGAGAGATTTAATTATCTGACATAAAAAATGTCAACCAACCATTACTGCTTTTTAGGGACTCGCCACCAGTGTACCACAGAAGGTGCCACTCCCCTCCAAAAAGGACCAACCCAAACGGGTATGTAAGAAGATTTATAATACTTCGTAGTTTTAAAATAATCAGGCAACTTTACAATGAAAACCAAATATGATTTGTGGCGTTTTTTATTCTCAATAGTGATAATTTTAGAGAAATATAAATGCATTATTTTTATCATTTCAGAACGGATATGAACCAGACAAGGACTCATCAGAGACCAAAAGCTCGCCATCCTTGGAAACTGCTGTGGTGTGGCACCCTAGTACTAGTATATTGGCTTTATGTAACTATTTACCCCGTATAATACATGTATAATAGTAAGGGTGTGTACAGTAAAGATGTCTTACTGATCTCCTCTGTTTTTCAGGTCGTACCCAAACGGAGGAGGATAACCTGGAGGTACAACCGAGTCTGGCGGAGGGACCAGAAATGGACAAAAGAGGTGAATGTTTAGCATCAGTTACAAGTACTGGGTACTGAGTATTTGAAAGGGGGCAATTTAAAAAAAAAGATAACTGATATTCAAATGTACATAAGTTTTTTATCTAACAATATAATTTTGGACATGATAAAATGCTGATAGATATATTATTATGGAGATTTAATATAGATATTAAATATGGATATTAAATACTTTTTTAACAAGGATTATAACATTATGAACTACATGAAGATATCAAACTGAATCGAAATAAACATTTTATTTTAGGAGCAGACCCAGCAGCAGAGGCCACCACCCACCACCCTTGTGACCAGTGACCAACCCACCGAGATGCCACCTGTCCCGGAACCCAAAAAGGTAAATAATTCAATCTTAATCTAAGTGCCCTAGTTACTTATTGACTTTCTAATCATTGAAGGCTATTACTTATTAATATCCCTTTACATTGGATGTGTATAACACATTTATCTTAATTTTTAGCTCTACTGGTCAAAGACCAGAAGAGCTTATGCGATAGTAAGGTGTCCGTCGTCCGTCTGTCTAGCTGTCTGTCTGTCTGTAAACAATTTTTCAGCACGCTACTCCTCCTACAGTTTTGGTCTGATTTTAATATAACTTGCCACACAAGTAGACTACACAAAGATACATAAAATAGTGCATCAGGTTTTGATGAATGGTGTTGCCATGGTTACTAAAAATAGAATTTTCTGTGAAATTCCTTTAAAATGATACTCCTCCTACAGTTTTGATCTGATTTCAGTATAACTTGGCACACAAGTAGACTACACTAAGATACATAAAACAGTGCAACGGATTTTGATTTCGATGAACGGTGTTGTCATGGTTACTAAAAATAGAATTTTCTGTGAAATTCCTTTAAAATGCTACTCCTCCTACAGTTTTGATCTGATTTCAATATAACTTGGCACACAAGTAGACTACACTAAGATACACAAAACAGTGCATCTGATTTTGATTTCAAAGAACGGTGTTGCCATGGTTACTAAAAATAGAATTTTCTGTGAAATTCCTTTAGAATGCTACGCCTCCTACAGCTTTGATCTGATTTCAATATAACTTGGCACACAAGTAGACTACACTAAGATACATAAAACAGTGCATTGGATTTTGATTTTGATGAACGGTGTTGCCATGGTTACTAAAAATAGAATTTTCTGTGAAATTCCTTTAAAATGCTACTCCTCCTACAGTTTTGATCTGATTTCAATATAACTTGGCACACAAGTAGACTACATTAAGATACATAAAACAGTGCATCAGTTTTTGATTTCGATGAATGGTGTTGCCATGGTTGCTAGAAATAGAATTTTCCTTGAAATTCCTTTAAAATGCTACTCCTTCTACAGTTTTGGTCTAATTTCAATATAACTTGGCACACAAGTAGGCTGCACTAAGATACATAAAATAGTGCATTGGTTTGTGATTTCCATGAACGATGTTGCCATGGTTACTAAAAATAGAATTTCCTGTGAATTCCTTGAAAACACTACTCCTTCTACAGTTTTGGTCTGATTTCAATATAACTTGGCACACAAGTAGACTACACTAAGATATATGAAATAGTGCATCGGTTTTGATTTTGATGAACAGTGTTGCCATTGTTACTAAAAATAGAAATGTCTGTGAAATTCCTTTAAAACGCTACTCCTTCTACAGTTTTGGTCTGATTGCAATGGCTTCTTTTTTCATCCTTTGTTATAAGTACAAACCAGCAGAGCTACAGTCTCGACAGAGACTTCTGGTTTAAGTGTTCTACCGATTTTTTGAAATGTTTATGAATCTGAACTGTGCTTTGGAATAGTTATTTGTTTGGCAGCATATACACATCAACTTCAATATCACACTTACTATATTTTCATCATAATTATTCATCTGAGTCAACTGAATACTTATTCCTTTATGAGAATAATTCTTACTTCTGCAACATTCTTATTTCTTCAGAAATATTCTTGATACCGAGTACTTATTTTTTTTATTTCTAATCAATATATTGTCAACCTATGGCTAGATACTAGTAGTTCTAGTCAGAAATTGATTCAATTGGATATGGTTTATTTAACAGCCTGAGCCACCACAGTTCATGAGGACCTACTGGAGGACCAACCGGGTGTGGAGACGGGACATGGTGTGGACCAGAAAGGTAATCAGGGCACAATTATCCTTTGTCATATTGGTAAACAATCAGAATCAGGCTAGCTATACAGTCCTTTAAAGGTAGCTGTGTTGTACCGATAATTCTCTGTAATACGCTGCCATTCATGATGTATTGTTGATTGAACTATCACTGTTATGGAAGGAGTTTCCAAGCAGAAGGTTTGAGTCTGTTGTACTCAAGCTGTTTGAACATTTCGAAACTGGGCACACAACAAGCAGACTGTGCTTTTTAACTGCTTGGATTAACATCGCAGAGGAAATCCAAGATCAGGGTCGCTTGTCCAGGTACCACAGTAGACAAGGTCCAGTCTACAACCCTGGAAGAACTCTTTATGGACAGGAGGAATAATAATTTTAGCTGGGGATCATGGAGGTCAACTGTGGAGTGGTGCTCGGTTGAGGCATACCATAAACTGTACTAATGTGAACTGTGAAACCACAAATTTTGGTGAGGGGTTAATTATCATAGTGTTAGGGGTATGAAGAGACCCACAAATACATATCAACCACGAAATGTAGAATGTTACATACATAACTCCTCAACAATTCTTCGTCCACGAATCCAAATTCCCACAAGCCGAGAGTTTTTACTCAAACATCGATAATTTGACCCTAGGAAAATATGTGATTTTACAGTATTTAACCATTAAATCAAATATTTTGTTCAATTTTAATAAGAATATAGATACATGCTTGATGTAGATTATACTCGTACTAAGTTGCATACTTCTTTTTAGTGGTATTTGATTTCGACAAATGGTTTTAAATGCCATTAGTCACTGAAATTTAAATTTCTTTGAATTATTTTTGTCTCCTGCAGTTTGGTATGTTTTCAGTAAGACTTTGTACACAAGTAGATACATCTTTTTATCTGTTGTTATTTGATTTTGACAAATTGTGCTGTCATTAAAGATAGAAATAAGTTTGATAATTTTTTTTCTCAAAGTTATTTTTCTTACACTTTCGAACCAATGCCAATAAGTTGATGCAGGAGTAGACTATGTTAAAATATTTACATTCAGTATGATTTTCCTTATCAAATTCATTAGAGATCCACGACGTTCAAATTTCTATAACACACGCGAAACCTTGTCACCGCGCGATAGAATACACAGTAGGAACTATATGCATTTTCAATACTCTAGAAACACCAAAATGTAAAATGTTTTATTTCAGTTTAATGAAAAACTACATCCCTGAAAAATTAACGTAGAAATTAACGTAATGTGCGTTAAGAATTAATTTGTCACTTTTTAAATCGCAATGTTTGTTTGCGTAATTTAACTTTGCAACGTCACTTAACGTCATCTGACGTCACAAACGGCTCTTACGTCTATTAACCACGATAGTTTTGAAGGGCACTAAATTCAAAATGTTAACGAAATAAGCAATTATGAAGAAGGAAAATTAGAGAATGTAAATATAAGCATTGAATTCATATTTTTGGCTGTCTTCGGTCCTATAACACACCTGGCCGTGCCGACAAATTTATCATACCGCGCTAACGCTAGACAGCCAAAAATATGAATTCAATACTTAAATATAAAATACAATGTCATAATAATGTAGCGTAGCTTTTTGTGAGTGTGATAAATGATGTTACCATGGTTACTAAATTTTTATATAGAGTACCTAGGTAATTCATCCTACGTACAGTTAAAATTTATTATCACTTATCAGTCTTGATACACATGTAGACTATACTTTATACTGAGAAAAATAATTCTATGTCTTGCTTTTTTTTATTAATGGATGTTGCCATGGGATACATATGTGCAGTAATTAGATTTTTCTTGAAATTCTCTTTTTTTTCTGTTTTGGTTGGACATTAATAGACATGATATACAAGTATTCTATACTACTTGATAAGTAGATGCAAGTAGAGCTTCTGGTGTTTGTAAATAAATTAAATTTTAAATTGAAATTGTCTAAAAAATCTCTTATTGAATTTGAAGACAGCTGAAATATCCATGGAGGAGTCCTAACAAAACTGTAAATTTCCGCAACTTGAATCAAAATGTTGTCTTAATAGAAAGAGATACTTAAGATACTTAAGTGACTTTGATCTCATATGGTTTGCAGTTGCTTGGGAATAGACTTGTAAAAAAACTGCAAACTAGAAAACCATCAAGAAAATGTAATTCAAATCCAGCATCTGAATCAAGTCTGAGAGCATGGTATCATTTGATGCATCATCCATGCAAGATTGGTTAAGATGGGCCTTATAGTTTCTTGGTAATACACCTATACCCATAACTTTAACCTGGTCAATTATCTGGGATATGCATGTCAGATCCAGCATCCGAAAAAGTCAATTAGTGTGCATCCTTTGCTGTATCATCCGTGCAAGTATAGTCAACATAGGGCTTATAGTTACTTTTGAATGAACCTACTCCAAAGACTTAAACCTGTTCATTTAACCGTAAAATGTAGGTCAGATTCAGCATCCAAAGCAAGTCCATTAGTGTTCATTCTTAGATGCATAATCCATGCAAGCATGATCAATATAGGTCTCATAGTAAGTTGGAAATGATACAATGTAGATGTGTCATCTAAGCAAGTTTGGTCAGCATAGGGCTCACAGTTACTTAGAAATGAGACCTGCTCTAAACACTTCAGGTCAAAATGTAGGTCAGATCCAGCATCCAAAGCAAGCCTGGTAGTATGCACCTTTAGATGTATCATCTATACAAGTTTGGTCATCATATGGTTCATGGTTACTTGGAAATGAGACCCGCACCATTAAACTGTTTACTCAGTCATCCAGACAATATAGGTAAAACCCAGCATCTGAAGCAAGCTCTTTGGTGTGCATCCTGAGATGTATCATCCTTGCAAGTTTGATCAACATAGTCACTTGAAAAAGAGACCTACACCAAAAAACTTTAACTTGCAACAAAAATGTAATCTTCCCCAAAAACAATAACTTAGTCATTCCTTCGCTGTAATTTTGACTGGTTCAATGAAACATACTAGAAGCATCCTTCATGCTTGTCTGATCAATATAATGACATAGAAGTAGTTTAAAAGAAAAGTATATAAAAAACTTGAACCTAATATGCCCATGTCAATGCAGAGGGTATCACATAAGCTCCCCCAACTACATTGAGGTGAGCTTAAATACACCAAACCACTTCCAAAGAAACAAAAACGAGTCCAAACTGCAGTTTCTGAGTTCTTCTGTGTTGGCACCTCTAGACCAGAGAGAAAGAGCAGTCAGATAGTTGTGTGGAATTATGGGTAAAAGGTCAAAGGTAAATTTATTCTTTAAAATCATCAATCATAGGACAGTTAGTCACAGCAGAGAAATGCATGTATAATGCAATATGTTTATAAATTGTAATACATGTACATGTTTTACGGTCAAAGTCATAATGAAAGAGTCTTTTACCTGTCCGAAGTCTTTTTAAAAATCGGGGTTGGGTTCATTATTCATTGGCAAAGGGGTTATGTTTTCTATTAAGGCTTTTTTCCTATATTTGATCTTTATTAAGATGTGAAAAATGGCTGTTTATCCTGATCAAAATAGTTATTTGGCAGTTACTTAATTTATAACATTTTTAATAATTCCTTTTCTTTATTTTCGTAGACATCGGAAGAGCCAGAGGCCAAGATTGCTGTTGCTGTAAGTACTCAGACACAATGTAATAAACATATACAGCAATAATTTATATGCTTAGTATAATATCTACCATGTGTATTTTATTTTGCATAGAAATCTTATCTGTCTTATAAAGAATGAATATTTTCAAATAAACAAAGTATGACACTTTGGTACCTTTTTTCCAGGAGGCTGACCCACCCTCTCCCGCTGCTGAGACTGGATTCCACGGTGTACAGACTGAGGTCACCACTGGATCTACCCTGGGTGACGACGTCCCTACCAGACATTCCTCCTCCGCTGATGAGTCACGTCCCGCCCCGCCCTCCGATGGCGGATCTACCCCACATGCTAAGATTCCTCTCACCTCTTCCTCTGACGAGGCTAGAACTGCCACTGACAGGGTAGGTGTAATCAAAAGGATTACAAGAACACGTACCATTAAACTCCAACAAAGCAATGAAACCAAACAAAACTTTTTTTTGTATATGCATAAAATGGTTTATTTAAAATTTAGCGCAATCACTGGGTATTGAGTTGAAATTGCCATATTCATGAGTTAAAACTACACATTTCCACACTTTATATTGTATTTATATATGATTTCGTAGCAATTCATGAATCAGAGCATAAATGTCTGCGCCAAAGCCACTAAAATATGAAGCCCGCATTTTAATGTAACTAAACAGTATATTCTAAGCAACGTAAAATCAACATTTGAGAGGAGAATAATGTCTGCTTTGAGCAGGTACTAAAATGAGACAAGAAAAATAAGTGACATTCAAAAATTATTTTTTCAGGTGACTGATGGAAATCTGCCAAAGACAGAGAGATTGGTGGAGGACAAGACAGGAGGGGATGGATGTACGGAGACGAAGCCGACAGGGGCAGAGGTAATGGGAAATAGTTGCTATCAATAACAGATATATAACATATGGAATATCAACATATATGTCTATGTTATAGTTGTCTGATGAATATTGCGTTGGTTTATTTCAGGAGCGACCCATTCACAAACGTAAAAGACCAGACCAACCATTCGTGCCTTCGAAGAGACAGAAGACTGCTTTGGTAGGCATTTTGTTTTAACATTGACCACTTTTAAAAATGTATCCTTCTACACAATTCTGTTATTCTGGCTATTTTGGCATTTTTTCTGAATTTCTCTATTTGAATTTTTTTTTTGTTCAGCCTTCACCGATGGATATTGAAATACTGTGCCTGGAACGAATGTTTGCTGCCTTGAGCTTGTAGGCCTTATCTTTTACTTGTGTGACTATTCAACTGACCTAAAACGTCTGACATCTGCTGTATGCTGTTTTGGGTTGGAGTGTTTTTCCATGTTCTTCTACAGCTTGTCACACAGGTATGTGGTCCTACATCTCTCTGTATATATGTACATAATTCATACTTAATCAATGTAATTAGTTTTGATTAAATTTTGCTTTTCTTACATATTTGACATTGCCATTTTTTGTCCTTTTCATTTTTTAATTTATTTTATTCTTAATCTTTAAATTTGTTTGGCATTATAATTTTTTTTCCTTTTTTTGAAATACTGTAAATACTTGTTGATTTTTCCCAATAAACATAAAAGATTTTTTTCCTGTTGTTATGTTTTTATTTAATGATGGAGACATATGTCAAATGGTGATCCCTTACATTGCTGTGTCAAAAGAGCACAGTATCTCATCGTGATGGATTCTGGAGTACAGTAGTTTATAGTCACATCAACATTGAATGATTAAATATATTGCTTTTTAAAGTGACTATAAACATAGGCAGAGCTCACCTTAAATAATGTTGTATTTAAAGTATCAGTCACATCATCCAGCAATGGGGTATACGATGATTAACCATGCCTTTTTTTTGATAAAAATGGCGTGGTTGCCGGCCAGACACCTATAGTAATCGGACGGTGACTGAAAATATGGCGAATCGGTGGGGTCATCGGTAGAAAATAAGTTGTACCTAAATATCAGCGATGTCTCCAACGATGCCCGACATCGCTCCTCATCGGCATCATCATTAACACATATTTCAAGGATTGGCCGATGTATGGCCAAGCATCGTCAAGTGTCCGTTGAATCTGAGGTCATCGGCGGGAGGGGGGAGGTTAAGTGGTGGGCAACGTACATCGGACAATCATCGGTCTATGTTCGACTAAACATTGGCCCCTAGTAGACTGACGTACGAACGATGTTCATCAATGTATGACCGATGTAATATACATCGGCCAATTACCCTGGAACATCATTTTATGATTAGCAATGCATCGCTGGGACTTTACAGTAAGTCCGGCCGGCAACCATGCCATTTTAATCAAAACACGCATTGGTTGCCCATTGTATACCCAATCGCTGGATAATGTGACTGATACTTTAAGGACTACTAGGCCGATGTGGACCGATGTTTGGGCATCGCTCACACCATGGACTACCACCGATTACCACCGGTCTACAGCCACCGGCCGGGAAATGTGACAAAGGCATAAGTGAGGAAAAAGGTCCAACATAAAACTAATAATCTTGAAGTGTAACATACCAAATTGCAAAATTTATGAAATTTTGATCTGATAGAGCTTGCAGTTACTTGCATGGAAATAAACTTATCTAAACACTTGAAAGTAGACATCCATCAAGAATCCATCATCTAAAGCAAGTTTGAGAGTGTTTAACATAGGCCTGATAGTTTCTTGGTAATAGACCTGCAGCCATAACTTTAACCAGGTTCATTATCTGGGAAATGTATGTTGTATCCAGCATCTGATGCAAATCCATTAGTGTGCATCCTTGTACATGTATCATCTATGCAAGTTTGCTCAACATAGAGCTTAGACCTACTTAGAATGAAGCTGCTTCCAAAACTTTGAAACTGTTCACTCATCCAGAAAATGTAGGTCAGATTAAGCATCCGAAGCAAGTTCATTAGCGTGCATCCTTAGATGTATCATGCATGCAAGTTTGGTCAACATAGGACTTATCGTTACTTGGAAATGAGACCTGCACCAAAAATATTAACCTGTTCACTCATGCGGAAAATGAACGTCAGATCCAGCATCTGAAGCAAGCCTGGTAGTATCATCCTTAGATGTATTATCCATGCAACTTTTATCATCAGTATCAGTCACATAATTCTGTGATGCAGTGTACGATGGGCGTGTTTTGTCAGGTTGTTTTGATAAAAATGGCGCGGTTGCCGGTCGGACTTACAAAGGCCCACCGATGCATTGCTAATCCTAAAACGATGTTCCAGGGTAATCGGCCGATGAATAGTACGTCGCTCATACATTGATGAACATCGTTCGCACGTCGGTTGACTATGGGCCAATGTTTGGTCGAACATAGACTGATGATCGGCCGATGTCCGTTGCCCTCCACTCAACCCCCGATGACCTCATATTCAACGGACTCTTGACGATGCTCGGCCAGTCCTTGAAAGATGTGTTAATGATGGGTTCCCGATGAGGAGAGATATAAGGCATCGGTGGAGACATCGCTGATTTTTAACTACAACTTTTTTCCTACCGATGGACCCCTCCGATTCGCCAAATGGCCTCAGTCACCGTCCGATTACTATAGGTGTCCGGCCGGCATCCACGCCATTTTTTATAAAAAAAAAAAACAACCGCTGATTGCATATCCAATCGCTTGATAATGTGACTGATACTTTAGATATATCATACATGCAAGTTTGGTCGACATAGGGGATATACTTTCTTGGATATGATTGATTGTATGTCGTTTAACGTCTCTCTTGAGAATTTTTCTCTCATATGGAGACGCCGCCACTTACTGGTGGAGAGCTGCAATTTTTGTCTTATACTTGGCACTTACGGCCATTTAACAGTAAGGGATCTTTTTCATGCCAGCACCTACTGCAGACCTATATGCTCACTGAACCAGCTGGTAATAGTAGGAAGCATCTTCTCTGATGCAAGAATTCAAAAGGCCACATGGAGATCCCCTGTCAGACCATGTTACGGAGAACCAGATTGACCATATCTGCATTAACAAGAAATTTACAAGAGCATGGAAAGATGTCAGAGTGATGAGAGGAGCAGACATTTCATCAGACCACCACCTGCTGATGCTGCTTGATTTTTTCAGATGACCTGGCTCTCCTTTCACACAACCAAAGCCAGATGCAGGATAAAATAACTCACCTTGCAATAACATCAACAGGAACGGGCCTCAAAATCAACTTGACGAAAAACAGAATTGAAGAAGACAAACACCACTAGCCAAAAACAGGTCACAGTTGGTGGTGAGTCCATCAAAGAAGCTGAGTCCTACCTGGGGAGTGTGGTGGACAGACATGGTGGCACAGACCGCAACATCAAGTCAAGAATTGGCAATGCAAGAACTGCATTTACCAGGTCAAAGAACATCTGGGCATCAAAGGAAATACGTATTACCACCAAACTGCGGATCCTCAACTCTAATGTAAAGTCCGTCCTATTGTATGGTGCAGAGACGTGGAGGATGACTAAAGCTACCCTGCAGAAGATCCAGACATTTTACAACATATGTCTCAGGCGCATCTTCAACATCCGATGGCCTGAAAGAATCTCCAATGAAGAACTATGGAATAGAGCAGGGCAGGAACCAATAGACAAATAAGACAGAGGAGGTGAGGCTGGATTGGAGGACACACACTAAGGAAGTCACCATCCAGCATCACACGCCAGGCCCTGACTTGGAACCCACAAGGCTAAAGAAAAAGAGGACGTCCTAGAAACACCTGGAGGCGTGACTCGGAGTCAGAGTTAAAGACACAGGATATGACCTGACATGATGCAGCTAGAGCAGCTCAGAATCGTGTTCATTAGAGGACTGTCGTCGATGGCCTATGTTCCTCACGGAACGACAGGCCTAAGTAAGTAAGTAAGTAACCGACTGCTACGCAGGACCTCGGTAATTCCCGTTTGCCAATTACCCCGGAAATCTTAAGTTCTCTTAGACTACATTCGTTAGAACACACAACTTCTTCCTTATTTACCAAATTGCTTCTAAAAACTATGTTTACCCTAGACTTTTGTGTTTTTCTTCGCATCGGGGAGATAACCAAAACTTCAAATTCCACACATTACCTTCTATATGGTAAATGAATGTTTCCTTAGGTTTAGACGAACACCAGAATGGTTATGTTGAGGTTAATATTCCCCATTTTAAACATGCAAATTTAGCATCAAAACAAACATAAGCCAGGTTTCTGTCCGTACCTCTCTTTACTTAATTATCTTAATGTTAGGAAACACACTTCACCATCTGACCCTCTGTTTTCTTTCATAGAAAACATCCCTATCTCCAAACAATACTCTACACAGCAGCTCCGTCTTGCCCTTTATATTTGTAATTTGGATCTGAACCGTTACCAGTCTCATAGCTTCTGAATTGGAGCAGCAACCACTGCGACCGCAGGAGGATTATTCAGACAATGGGTAGATGGAACTCCAATATTTTCAGGAAAAATATTCGTATCCCTACACTACAATTTTAAAACTCTCCATTTGCTTATAAGTCAGGGGCTGACAGCAACCTTAATCATGTAATGCTGATATTTCTCTAAGTACTCAGTAACTAATCAGACAGGGGCTGATGGTTACTGTTACCAAGTGTTCCTTTTCATTTCCTTGTGAGGACTAAAGGCTGATTAAAGACTTGTGTCGGTATAATCATGTAGATGAGCGAAGGGGAAACCAATTAGACAGGGGCTGATGGTTTCCCATAATTATTGTCAATTATTATTAACGGTTATTAGTTTCTAGTAAACGTTGTTTTGTGTAGGGGGGGGGGCGTTAACAAGATAGCCCATATTTGTCATGCATTCATCAAATATCGCCTACCTTGTTTAGGTGGGGTTAACGCCCCCTTTTTCAGATTAACACCATTTTTGAGACCCATTCGGTTATTTTATGTCAATCATGCCATAATTGTATCTAGTCATTTGATGTAACTTGTTGTTGCTCTCAGGCACAAACTTGATTTTGTCTCTTAACTTTTGATGTTGATGTATTTAAATTTACTTTTGTACATGTTTTTACATTGTGCTTTTGATCCACTGTCACTTATTGCATACTTCAATAAATGACCATTTTTATTCTTTAAAGAGGATTTAAGTTCTGATTTGATATGGATGGAAAGGCAAGCAGACATAAAAACGATAAACTCTATCATGAAGACTTAAACATTTTTATAGTCAACTTCCCTTACTTATGCAGCAATATACCTTCATCATCTGCATACGGAGTTCATGTATCTCAGTTGATTCGATACGCAAGAGCATGCTCTACCTATGAACAATTTATAAAACGAGGTGAATTATTGACAAACAAATTGATGAAACAAGAATATCAGGAGTCTCGACTCTTTTAAAGTCATCATTTCGTAACTTCTATGGTTGATACAATGACATTGTCAGCAAATACAATTTATTACTGAGTCAAATTCTGACTGACGGTTTTCTTACCAACTGTTAGTCCATTATATATACACTGTATTGACGACGGATTTTCCTTTATTTCCCGATCGGTCGGCAGGGGATGTTCACTCCTCCATGGCACATGATCCCAACTCTGATGTTTTGGAGGTCCGTGTTTGCTCTGCTCCTATTTTTGTAATTTTGTATTGTTTTATGGACTTTTGATCTTGGATACTGTTCGTTTTCTCCATATGTTTCATTGTAAGCGATGCACGATTTTTTTTTTAAATTTTAGCTCTCCTGAGCTGAAAGAGCTTTTCTGATCAACCATTGTCCATCGTCTGTCCGTGTGTACACTTTCTACATGTTCAACTTCTTCTCAAAAATCACTCGGTAAATTTTAAGTAAACTTGATACAAAACAACCTTGTGTGAATGGAAGATTAAATAGTTATCATATTTATATTTTAAGGATAAAAGGAAGGGTCAATGCCCTTATAAGGATATATAAACGGATGGAATTATTGAAAATCTTCTCAAGAACCACTGGGCCAGAAAAGCTGAGACTTATGTGGAAACATCCTAGTGTAGATTCTAAATTGGTTAAATCATGACCCTTACCCGAGGTTAAGATTGAGCACCAAAAGGATAGTTTTACATTGAAGTAGATAGAAAAAAGATGTGTTTGTGAAACACTGATGCCCCCGTATGGCGGCTCATGGCGATGGTTGAAATCTCTCAGATGTCAAGGTCAAAGGTTAAAAAAATGTTGTTACCCAAAGGAATGTTTTTTACAAGGAATGAAGTATGAAAGCCCTAGTTCTAACTATTCAAAAGTTATGATCAAGGTTAACGTTTTTAAAAGTAAGTCAAACTCTTAGTCAAGGTCACATGGTCAAAAATATTTATACAGGCTGAAATGTCGTGTCAAAATAAATACACATGTGAAGTATAAATTCCTAGCTCCAACTGTTCTAAAGATATGGCCAAGGCTAAGGTGTGATATTTTTTTAAAAAGTAGGTCAAACTCCAAGGTCAAGGGTTCAAATTTGGTTGTACCCAAAGAGAGGTCTTGTCACAAGGAATACACTTGTGAAATATGAAAGCCATAGCCCCACCTACTCAATATTATGGGTTGGTAAGTTAAATCGACAAAAGACTGACAGATAAACAAACAGACAGTACAAAACAATATACCCCGGGATCTTTTGATGTGGGAAAATACAAACTTCTTCAGAACTGAAGCACTGGGTCAAAGATGATAAGACTTATGTGGACGTATCCTTGGTTAGTTTACATTGTAAATTGTTCAAATCATG
Source organism: Saccostrea glomerata (assembly GCA_003671525.1). Classification (NCBI taxonomy): domain Eukaryota; kingdom Metazoa; phylum Mollusca; class Bivalvia; order Ostreida; family Ostreidae; genus Saccostrea; species Saccostrea glomerata. The sequence continues at coordinate 1,061,178 of PRKT01000101.1, read as the reverse complement.
ATCTTCAGTGCACAGGCACCTGACGGTACTTATTTTCTTCAATATATAAAAAATATATACCATCTACTTAATAATAAACGTTTACTTTTAGGTAGGGCCCATAGGTGGTGTTTTTTTTATTAAGGTATGTCATTCGTCAGCTTTTTAGAAAAGTTCACGCAGAACCTCTTACTTCAAAACTACTTATTAAAATTCAATTCTTGTAACATATTTAATTTAATCAATTCTGCAAATCTGCACATTTATTAAATTTAATATATTGGAACTTTAGCCTCATATACTTTTACTCGGAGAATATTTTCCATTATGATATTGCTAGGAATATTTAATATAGATCTTAATTTTTATTTTTTAGAACACGTTTTACACCTTCGACAAACTTTGCCAAAAAATGAAGATATGTCAAATAAATCTAGATAAATTTTACAACATTTTTCGCCTGAAAATCACATATTTTGACCAATATTTCAAAATTAACATCACTGACCCCAACTTTTTCTTCCATTATTTTAAAGTACTCGATATTTGTGACTGATCAGAACTTAAGTCGAAGAAAGCTTGATTTTAGAAAATGTTAATTGCCTATTTAGTTTTATAATACCCCAAATATGTGTCTTTTTAGTGCAAAAAGGTCACACAATAATATACGCGCATTAATTTGTTCGATGATAAATATTATTCAAAATATTTTACTTAAAATTAAATCATATTTATTGTCATAGTTACATCTTATAAAATATGAAAAAGGTTAAAGTAATTAACCAAAGAGTTTAAATTTAAGTGCAAAAAGGTTAACTTAATTGTACCGTAGTTCAGTAAGATGAACACTAACCCCCCTATTTTTCTACGATTTTGAGTCACTCAATATGAGTACTTATCCAAAATATACTTCTCAAAAAATCCTTGATTTAACAAATTTCACGAGTGACATGCCTTAAAAGAAAAATAATCAGGTGCCTCTGCTCCAGTGGTAGATTTTTACCACAATAGGTATCACAAGTGGGGTATGGTTAAGAATAGCATGACTAATGTTTCTCAGGTTAGCTTTGTGGCCCATGGGCCTCTTGTTTAATTTTCTTTCTTTTTATTTTTTTGGAGAAATTGTAAGAAAACGCTTGTTAACATACACAGTGATTACTTAAAAAAATTTTGATACGTTATTGTGCAAGATTAATCGAGCAATTTTCATTCGATTCTTTGGTATTGTTATTTATGAAAAAGGTTTCAAAAGGAGAAAACATTAAAGCGCTAATGTTAATTAAATGCAGTATTTACTACGTGTATATTATATTATACGATCCGCTGCTCTCCTCTCCAACACAAGTGAAGATGGACAAGGACATGCAGGCCATGGCTAAGGAGGGGGGGGGGGGGGCC
>PRKT01000101.1:997999-1059644 GCA_003671525.1 Saccostrea glomerata | reverse complement strand
CCCCCCCCCCCCCCCCCCCTCCGGTCAAAAACGTTGCTAAGTTTCTTACGTGAATTTATTTTATTTTTTATATGAAAGGAGTTGTCTCTCTTTTCATATTTAAAATTTCTAGATACTCTGGAACTGATGAGGTAATAAATCATGCGATGGTCATTGAACTTATTTTGGAAGTCACGAGTAATTAATTGTATTAATGATACATTTATAAATATTGAATTTCAGTACAGTCACCGTGTTCGAAGCACTAAGATATAATAAAGGCCACGGACACATGATATTCATCCGCATTGTTGTAATGAAATCCATCCCACCTGGTGTGCGGAAGCAGATAAAGTTCAAGGTAATCTTACAGGTGAGCATGCAATATGGAATTTCAAGCTGATAAAATTACCGTGCAAGTTCGGGACCCCTTTAGACTAGTTTTGTATGATACTCAGGTCTCCGAGGAAAAGAACACACAATAAAATATATACATTGTACATGTACTATAAAAAAGTGCGTGCGAATATCGTGGGGGTACAATTAAACTCAGGGACTTTAAAAACGCCTACTGGAATTGTTTTTATTGTCATTTGCATATGATATCTCACTGTTTAATATTTGTATTACAGAAAGTGGTCTAGAAATTTAATTTTTGTGGTAGATATAAATTTTACATGTCGCCAATATATGGCTAAAATAGTGCTGATTCGGCATATCAAAACAATCATTATTATACCTCTACTGATTTTTCCCTATATAAAATTAAGTGATTAGATCTGAACTATTCCCTAGAAATCGCTGTGAATCGACTAATCGCCGTGCGTTAGTTTTTTGAGCTAATCCCTCGGTCGAAAGCTAGTCATGCTAATTCGCGGTTTTAGCTTATCAATGTGACGTCATAATAGAGAGACGCAAAAACACAATGCTTCGTGACGTATACTTAAAAAATAAACAACGTTATTCAGTGAACATGGCGTTATGAATAGCAATAGCTCTGCTGGCATAGCGCGCATCATCATGGAAAATATGCCAGCAGAGCTATTGCTATTCATAATGCCATGTTCACTGAATAATCGTTGTTTATTACTTATATTTGCATTCTTTGAGTTTTTCAAGAATATCAGAGGAAATCCTGACTTACATAAGGACGCAGCTTCTTGTCTTTAGTAATGAAAAACATACGGCTTTAAAATCACTACACCTGATCAATGATCCTTTTCTCTAATAAATCACAAACAATTTATTAAGTATTTCCCTCTCAAACACAGTTATCTGGATACAAGCAGCGCCGTCATCACATTCTCTTAATTTTTGTTTTGATGCAGTTGTGACGTCATCGATCAACGTTATTGAAACCCTCCGACAAAAATCAATAATTTAAATCTATGATGAAAAATGAGAATGCTTTTATAATGATTATTACTCCAGAATGCTTTTCTATGATTTTTTTTTTAGTTTTTCTATTTATTTTTAATAGCTGAAATCATTCTTGAAGTAGATATACTAGTTAAATTTTCTCTTTCTGAATGTTATTACCCAAGTGTGAAGAGTTATAGTTCTTTGTACAAATATGCATGATACGAAAAAATAAAGATATAGCCCTTCTCTATATTTTTAAAAAGTTTTATTATACAATTAAAAAGATTGACCAAAATTAAATTTTTAAAGATTTGAATCAGCAATTTGAGATATTCTGAATTTCCTTTTTTTCAAAGAATATTATTAAAAACTTATTTTTATTCCTCTCATGAAACATTTCATATATATACTTTTCAACACGATTTATAAGTGTAGTAGAGATTGTTCTACACGAGTGTGACAGAGTAATTGCAGTTGCGTCTATAGTGCTATATTTACAATACGTATATTTTTTGCATGTAAAATGAATAGAGATCTATTGCATTCAAAACACCATAACACAGACAGGGTGCCAAGAGGTTAAAACATGTGTTTTAGTTTGACGTCATAATTGTTGAACGCCGAGGAAGTGTAACGTCACAAGCGAAAATCAAAAAATCACGTTCAAATTGAAGAGAAGCTGTTACGTTGGCTGATCCATTAAATGTATCTTACACGAAGGATAATACATAGGTTTTTAAATAGAATTACATTTGCAGTTAAGGTAGAAAGTTTTTAAAAATGTAAATATAAGCAATGAATCATTATTTTTTGAGTGATATAGTTTCATAACTGCAACGGTGTGTGCAAACAAATTTTCATAACGCGCTAACGCGCGTTATTCAATTTGTTTGCACACACCGTTGCAGTTATGAAACTATATCACTCAAAAAATAATGATTCATTGCTTAAATGAACGCAGTTGAAGCCTGCAGGTTCATAGTGGGAGAGAGCAGTGGATATGCAAATATATTAAGTTACATGTTATAGGAAAATTTATTACAAATCATAATTACTCAAGCCCTAGAGGGGCTTGAGTTATCTAAAACGATGCTAGGTCATCGAATTACTCAGTTTAAGATTACAAAAATATATTATTTTTGTAGATAAAAATATTTCTAGAAACAAAAATGAAGCTTATCTTGAAAACGTCTGTATATTCAAAGATATTAAGTGTTAAATAGCGGATTATTTTCTATGGCGAATGAACAATGAGTGAAGCGTCGCAGCCGCAACAGTTTCTATACAGAGATTTCACGCTTTCCTTTGCGTATGAATCTCAGGTAACTTTTTACAGTCGCCGACAAAGCATCCTTGGACGAGTCCACTGCAGACTCTGAAAGGTGACGCAGGTTACCCCATCGTTAACAAATTCTACAATGCATGGCCAGAAAATGTATGGCTGTACCCCCCAACTGAAATTGCTTTTCACGGGCCTGCAAATGATGTGTAATTTGAGAGACAGTAAAATAAAAGCACAAAATCAATGTTAAATTCTCGTATTAAGCTTTGGTACCGGAAATTATATACTTCTTTTGGTTCGTACCGAATATGCATTGGACATGCCGCTTAGATAGATGAACCCCATCGTCTCAAGCCACGGTCCGAAGTAGGAGAGGATCGTACATTTTGTCCGTGGTTTGCAACGATGGATGAACCCGTAGTCACGTAAATTTTTTAGAGCCTGGAGCCCCCCCTCCCTTTCACTTTGAAAAACTTTTCTACAGGCTTTTAGCAAGCTATCTTAATTGATGTATGTATTGAATGAGATGTACGTCATTAAGCATATAGTATATATAGTTTGAAGTACATGTATACTAAATGTCTACATAAAATATTTCATTAAGAAACAGAAACGTTACTATGCTCTATAAAATATTCCTGAAAGTGTGTCACGTAAATTCATCTTAAAAAGAAATTAAGTACGATTAATAATGTTTTTTTTTCTAATAAAATTCAATATATGAATGTTGTTTCATGTATACAGTCATGTTGTTTATTCAACAGAGGATTGAACTCAATATATACACTGTAGCTCTCATCTTAAAACCATTTTAGGATATAATGATACTTCCTATTTGACTTTCTACAGCTTGAGTATTTCTGACGTTTTGTCAGTATATACTTGTTTTTCCATGGAATGTCTTCATTTCTAATACAATCAACAAATTTGTTAACCGAGTTTTTTCAAGGCAGACAGTTAAAATTACACTGTCAACATTTTTTGTCGTTTTGATTAGTAAGGTGTATGACCACCATTTGCAACTTCATATGCTCTCAAGCGGGACCTCATGGATTAACATACAGCTCGAATTCGTCTCACAGGGATGTTATTCCACTCTTCCTGTAGAGCCTGTGCTAATTCTGACACGCTTGCGGGTTGGCGTTGACGTCATTTTCACCGTCTTCCAAGCTCGTCGCACACGTGTGTGATGGGTTTAAGGTCGGGAGATCGAGCTGGGAATTCCAAGATGTTAACTCTATTAGTGTTTAAGACGTCGTGTATCAATGATTTGGATACATGCCAAAATGATTAAAACAAAATACATATGCAAAATTTTAGAAGATCAAAATGGTGAAATTGTTTCACTGGACATTTTCGTATAGGCGTTTTTAAAGTCCCTGAGTATATAAAACTGTCAGATTCGTAGCTCTAGCTTACTATGCACAGGGATCTGTATAATATAATTAAATTTTGATTAAGTTGTAACCCTCAAGGTAATCTACTTTTTTATACTATTTGAAGTTCATCCGAAGTCAAGATGATTTTAAAATAAAAAAAAGGGGGAGGGGGGACAATTGTTATTTAGCGGAATATAAAAACACGCATGTTCTAATCTTTCTCCAGCTTTAGAATACTTTTTCCTATATGTCATTTTTAAATTCCAAATTCAGCTTTTTTTTTAAATGAATTGGTTTAGTGAATTCCCTTTCCATGCACCAATGAAAAAATACTTTCTCCTTATATTTATGCAATACATTTTTACTCGAAACACCTTAGAGCTTATTTTGCACAAAAAATAAACACCATACATATGTCTCTACGGTTTTATTTTCATTTCAATAGAAATCAAAACAATAGACAGTACAAAATATAAGACAATGCTTGTAGATCTATACATCATTCAGTAATATGTACAATTACTTATTTGTACAATTAACTGTAAAATACAAGTTTTTTTTTTCTCCATTTCAAAGAAAAAATAGGGGGAAAACAATCGTATAACAATAACAAAATAACACTATAAAATTATATGTCATGTTTGTAACAGATAAAAAAAAATATCATATTTGTTAACAAACAATATCGCTTGGAATGTTTTGGTCTGTCATGGCTGTACGAATTTCCCGAAAGGGGAAACAAATCAACGTCTGCCATTTCAGTTATCTATAAAATATTGCATATATATGTCGCAGCGAGCTGATGAGGCAAATGATATTATGCAGGTTATGAACGAAATTATACTGGTCATCGCATTTATTCAATGTTACAAGAGAATTATTACAGTTTGGACTAGTTTCATACATCCTCACAATAGGGGTCGCCACCTCTTTCCGGGAAGACACCCTTAATGTGGGAGGGAGCACTGTTATAAAGAGAGACCACAGACTCGCCCCTAACACGAGGGCACTGCGTCAATTTCAGTTAAAATGATTTCATAGTCTTGGCTGTCAGAGATTTTGTTCATTTCAATGATAAACGTGGATTCATGAGAATAATGGCGCACAATGTTGTCATCCATTTTAACAATGATCCTGAAAAGAAAGAAAAAAAACATAAGTCACCAGACAAATTATTTTTTTTAAGTTATTGAAGTGGAATTTTAACCTTTAACTAACATGTCACAATATTTAACTTACCCTTTTTTGGACCGTTTATATGTTATTTTAATGTTGCTGGTGGGAATTCCGTATTTTTCTTCTACCTGGGGTGTCAAATAAACAATTGGTTAAAATAGCAAGTAAAACGTTTTTTAACTTTAAAATCACAGGTGTAAAAACAACTAAGGCTGGTAAACTGACGGAGAACTTACCGCTTGTAGCAGACCGTGCAGGGTAGGGATGCGCAACATGAGCGCCGTGAAAACAGACTCGTGGCGTTCCCGCACATACAATAGCACTGGAAAGAATAATAATTATAGAATTACATGTAAGATTTATTTTTACTATATCATGAGAAGAAGTAAAATCCGAAAAACGGTGTTTTTCTTTTATTATTTTGACAGTAACACGATACCTTTTTGATACGACTCGTAGGAGTCCCGTCGTTGTCTCTTTAATGGCGGATAAATGTCATCGAAACTGTCCCCCAGTGAATTCAGACTGTAACGAGTCAATAAATATCCATGAAAACAATTAACTCTATTGATATTCAACGGTAAATTTAAATATGAAATATATCGTTAATCATTAATTATTTATGACCCCCTTACCTAGAATTTCCATCATCTTCCATGCCGTTTAGTGACAAACGCGACGGACTTTTCTGAAAAATCAAAGTATAAAATATTTAAAATTTACTTGTTCTTTAATCATTAACCACAAGCTATTTCAAATTAAAAATCAATGGATTAAAGTACATGTGTGGAGTGAGATGTTGTTTATATATACCTCAGATTTCTTATTGCCGTCTTCGTCTGCGGCAGGCGTGTAGTAGAAGGGCACAGTCTTGGTATCCTGCATGCTGTAAAACTCGGACCTTTCACTGGGAGGGTGGTAGTGGTCCTCATTACTACGTTTTCGACCTATGAAATAAATAAATATATTTTTTAAACGTTATATATATTGTTAAATTTCGATAGCATTTCTGCATTTAGACACCCCCTGTAAAAGTCTGTAAGTTAGTTTTCTACTTTTACAAGAAATGAAAAGGAAAGCAGAAAAGGAAATGTCATCAGTGCTTTAAAGCTTACCATGATGGTGGCCCTCCGTATTCTGTCGTGTCTTTAATCTCCTCTCCTCATCTCGAGTTTTCCTTTCGGCACCCTACAAAGATATGACACAATCCTGACAATGGCCGCTTAAACTGATATCCCAATTATCAGATAAGTTTATATTATGTTGACATTGTAATAGAAGGAAAATATTTTCTTCTTTTGTGTGTCAAAATTAAACTTCCATAAATAAACAATTAAAGTCGCAGATTTCGTAAAATTACCTTATCACAGAAGACTTTGATTTGGGCGTACCCTCGATGAACCGGGCTTTCTTTGGAGTTTTCATATGTATCTATCTGAACATGCAGAGGCAGACCCTAAAAAAAGATTCAGAGACATTTTGAATTTTTCTCAATGAATTATTCTTTATCAATTTATTTTTTTTCTTTTTGGTAGTTTTCTTTACTGTCATATAAGAAATTCAGAGGAATGTTAAATGTTCCGTGAATGAGTGATTTGAGGTAATTAGTTTTACCTTGACCCCTTTCTGATTACTGAAGTCTGTGCTGAGACAGTGGACTGCTACGTTCACCTGAAGAAGACAGGAAGCGGTTGTTAAAAAAACAGGTACAACAATTTCATACGCCTGCACGAAAGGTGTTTTATTTTATTTTTAATTTGTAAAGTACATTTTACCTGAAATATTTGGTAATCGTTTTTCAATTGAATATATTAAATTCAAAACCGAAATAAATGATTTGTATGCTAATGTGGAAAGCTTTTTTAAAAGCCAAAATGCACTTGAACAGAAGAATGAGTGGAATATGTTTGAATATGTTTGTTGTGGTTATTATAATTAAACAGAAAGATTTCAGTGGGTGGAATCTATACAGAAATACATTGAACACGTTTTTTTAATATCCAGGTACTACCACCCCTAACCTCTGATCTTTAATATTTTGACGGATTATACCTGTCACCGCCTACTAAAGGTATAATCATTTCAACTCCCTTTAAACACTTACGTAAAAAAACTCAATTAACCAAATTCAAATATTTAAGACATCTTAAAAAAAATAAATTTTAAGGAAATTGAAGACTCCGCTGCACAAAAGCTGCATTGTGAGATTAAGATCAGCTGAGCAGTGTGTGAAATCGCTTACCCTTATCGGCGAATCTCGAGGGTTCCAGCGCACGGATACAGCATTGTAAGACACCTCAGTAATATTGCAGGCCTGCACGCCTTGGCTGTCTTTTGTATCTGCACAAAACACCATAGAAATTAATTGTCATATAAGAGGTACAGAATCGGTCTGAATGGGATATACTTTTGTGCGGTTATATCAATCAGCAGTGACTGGTGACCTTGAAGAAGTAGACTACTTTTTTTTACCTATGTCTATAACTCGCTGCTTGTGACTATGCTGCCGGCTGTGCCAAAACTCCCAGGCTTTTTGCTCATCTTCCACAGACTTATCGTCGCGAAAAACCACCATAATTACACTCTGTGAAAAGAAGAAAATTATATAAATTTCAACACGATCACTATCGCTTTTCTTGTCTTTCTCTTTCAAGTTTTAGCGCCCAAAGACTAGTAAGACCTTTTGAATTGCATATTTCTAAAGCTTACCTTGACCATTCCGTTTGGGGGTAGCTGATCACCGTTGTATTCTATGGTCAAACCATAATACTGACCTGAAAAGAGACATTTAAGATCATTGAAAATATCAATCTGTACCTGAAATCTCATAAATTTGGAAAATAGTTAAATTTACCTTTTTGAACTAATTGTTGTTGACTAGTAATTACCTTTATTAAGATATGTAACCCTGTCCTCGTCTCGCCTGCAAGCTGAGGAGATAGGGGTCTCAAGAATACATTTATATCCGACGGAATCTTCCGGTCTGCAAGAAAAGAGATACATGTCGTATCAATTGTTTATGAAACTGACTTTCTAGTCTGGAATTCAGTTGTGTTTTATTACAACTCGTAAAATATACAGAAGAAAACCTTTATAAATCACCATAAATCAAACGGTAGAAAGGAACAATTATCCGTATAATTTACTCTGCGTATTTGAGCCTGTAATTATATACGTGAGACTTTATTAGGGAGGTTGTACTTACAATTTCGGAATGACCGTGCCGAAAGAAGGAATTTTCTCGCAGGCCGGCCACAACGGTTTCTGGTAAACGGCCGGAGCCGACTTCCGCCTCTTGGAGACTTTCTGACAGGAAGTAGTCGTCACTTCCCCGTAACTACCAGCGTCTTGATTGTACATCTGAAAATGTGTTACACGTCTTGAATTTAAAATTCAACAGAATGGATACTCGGGTTTCGTTTATTCATTTGAATACAAAATATTTTTATGGCATGAATATTTTAAAAAGCATAAAATTCTAATAAACAATCCATAATTATCGTTATACAATGTGATTTTTGAAGGAGTTTTGGAACCTAATTTTGAGAACGAGGGAAAACATTAACAATATGTTGGAAAGACACTGTGTCCAATACTGAATTGATTTGATATAAGCCTTGAAAAAAGGGGAAAACATGAACTAGAAAAATCAATAATATACACGACTCGTGCAATACATCATACTGATGAATATCACTGCAGGTGAAAAATATCCGCATTGAAGCGTTTCATTTGATTTCACGACCACATGTAAAACCTCAAAAATTACAGTTGCGCATTTCAAATCAGAGCAGTTGTCTATAAATTGTGAGCTTTCTATTTCGCGCCTGTCTTAAGTGACTCATCATTCATTTTTACACCTCTTTGCATTTTACACCATTCGTCATTTTAACGTCATTGATGATAGGATTTTTTGTAATGATATTCGACATTAGTTATTCTAAATTATCAAAATTTATTATCACTATTCATCTGCATAAGTTAAAAAAAGTTAATCCCTTAGGAATGTATGAATTTCAAACTGTTAACAATCTTGGTTGCGTGAATTCTTAAGGTTGTGCTCTCATGCAATTTAAATTTTTCGCAGAATACAGCACTAGCGACCAAACCTGACAGAAAAGATTAATATTTTTAATAAAATCAATTAGAGAATGAGACTGGAGTCTTACCATGTTGATTTGGTCGGTGGGGGAGAGACAGGGCTCCTGGTACCCGCTGTCCGGTGACTTCATGGCGTAATTCTCCTTCATGCTGACGTTATAGTAGCCGTAACTAGGCGACTGTTCGGGATGGTACTGTTGCTGCTGTTGGAGATAACGCTCCATCATTTCATTGCTGGGAGGGGAATGGTTCATTTGGGGAGGGGTGATAGGGTAGATGTAGCCATTGCTGGCATAGTTTGATGACTGGCATGAAGACACTGGGTATGAATTCTGTCTGATCGTCTGGTGGTGGACGCCATTACTTTGTAAGAGACCCTGTTCTGATTGTCCTGCTATAATTTGATTGGGTCTGGCGTCCATGAGACCAGAGTAGCACTGTTCATGAGGATGATGCATTGCAATGTCTAATGGTGAAATGGAATTTGAGAACGTGTTGGCCGCACAGGCCATAGACATGCCAAGAGACATGGCAACGGATTCTTGTAAGTCCGTCTGTTCTTCGGAGTAACTTCCGGTGGGAGAGTTTGTGGAAACACTGATTGGCTGAAGTTCTGTTGTCTCTAGCACTGCCACAGCATCCTGAGAATATCCGGAAATTGAATCAGGAGTTGTCGCAGACGCTTCGTTCAACAAAATGTCCGAATTACTTTGGTTTTTACGGAGTTTCTCGTGAAGCGCCTTTTTGATTTTGTTTGTAGATTCTTTCTGCTCCTCGAACTTTTCAGTGGTTGAACAACAGTTTAACAGTGGATCGTTGTCACTCTGTTCGATTTCACCAAAGTTCCTGCAGTCTTCAGCAATGGGTGAACCTTTATACAAAACCGAGGTATTCCCTGAGGTTGTAGATTTACCGTTCTTTGAATGTTGATTGGTCATTAATGGGGTTTCTAGGGGTTCATCATTTCTCACTGAAGCGGAACGATTATCTCCCGCGCCACCGTTTGGCCCTTTGGATCTGCATGATGATTTTTTGCCCCTGGACCTGGTTGATTTTGGACGCTGAAATGATAATTGCGGGAACATTAAATAACCGTAAAAAGCAATTAGTAGTCTATTAAGCCATACGATGAACTAAATATTGAATCTCAATTAAAGAAAAAATAATTTGAACATGAAAATCAGTAATAAAAATAGATCATTTAAATAGAAATTATCTAATGTTTATATTGAAGATATAATGAAGATTTCTCTGATGCGTGTATTATTCATAAAATTAAGATTTAAATATTTGAAATACATTGTATTCAATATTCAAGTTCTTGAAGAGAGATACTTATAATATGGACAATATTTCTGTGAATAATTCAATATGAGAAAATACTGAATACTTTTAAAACTCAATTTGACAGGCACTATAAAGTCAACTGAAATGCGGAATATGTATAAAATTTTATTTACTTTTCTTGTATGAAAAAATGCATGTATATTGTATAAGCATGCATGTGTATCATGGATTGACGTTTTTAAAAATAAATGAAATGCATTTATATGCAAAACTTGTCTTCAAACCACAAAACAAATAGCTGGCAATGACACAAGTACTGTAAATTTTTGAAAGCAAGATTTTCCGTCCAGGGTTTGGCTAACCAAATAAGCTTCGGATTTGAAAGTATTTTTCAAACATCTTATTTTCAATATATTTACATATCAGTTTTACAACATTGAGGATTTTTTTTTTTGGTTAAGTACAACTTATGTAATTCATAGGACTTCAAAATATTAGGTTTCAGGCCGGAAAAGTTTAATGAGACGTTTACATGCATCACAAACGGAACATATTTCAAATGACTAAACTTTAAAACTATCTGCTGATGCGAAGATGGAACTTAAAAGTTTGAGTTTTCATTATTTTAGAGGTAAATATGGAAATTTAATGAATATCGTCTCCATAAGCCTGTGAAAAATTTGAAATAGCCAAAAAAATTAAATAGGCATTCAAAATAAAAAAAAATGACTATCATTCCTTTTAATCATTTCATAAAATATTATATGCTAACATAATTTCTGTTAAACTTGTAAAAAAAATATACATAAAAGCATTCTTTTTCATTTTTTCTTCTGTAAATAATTCAGTATAACTTAAAATATTTCTTAAAAAACAGTTGTGTGATAGTTTTATCTTTTATCATCTTCTCAATATTTTATTTTTACATTATTTGTGAAAACGAAAAAAATATGAGAAAATTAACAGTCCATTTAACAGATTAATTATTTCAAGGTCCAGGGCAATATGATTAGAATAGACTTTGTCAGCCACAACACCATAGGTCACTGTGCTGAAGAGTGATTAGTAACGCCACGGTCAGGCTAATGACAGCCTTGTTAAATGACCTGAGGACGACAACACATTAGTCTCCAATTATCGCCATACCAATACTGTATGCATATTGCACCGTTTTTACTTTTACAGTTACTGATAAATTTAATTATTTATTTTAATTCCTGTCATTTTCAATATTTACCTCCGGGACAGTAGGTGATAAGCTTATGATGAGATCTAAATCGTGTGCTTAATTATAACTGATAACACCGCCTTGATTTTTTCATATTTTGAGGCACCCCTTCTTATCAATGAGAAATTATCATTGATCTGGCTGGTGTTCTTACAGATTATTAAGAAATAATATTAAGTGAGAGAAAAAGAGACAAACCTTTTCATTCTGGGAGACAGTGTGAGTGGTGACCTCAATGACATGTTGAATTGGAGGGGGTCTATCGTCTACCTCACAGTTTTCCCCATTTATAAGGAATTTCCCATCGATTGCAAGGTTTAAAAATTCACTCTCATTTTCCGATTCCTCGACTTCTCCATTTTCCGAACTTGTATTTGTCCTGCAAGACAAAATCAAACTTTTATAAAGCATGCTAGCCATAGTTCATTTGACGCAATGTGTTTTGATGCTTGCGCCAGTTGCATAACATTAAGGACAAATAGCACCCAGATCTTACCGTTTAGAGTTCAGCTCTGACATAATTCCATAAATTCACTTGCGTTGGTCTTATGCAAATTTTTACATTAATTAATTATATTACATGCACGAAAATATGAGACCATAAATTAGAAGTAGGCTACAGACATATTTTTTTTCTTACTCATAGATATCTAATGAGTAGAAGAATTAGCGCTGTGAGCTATTGCGAAATTTATAAAAAGCAACAAAAAGAGCTCCCCGAATGTATCCTTTATGGTGACCGTGAGAATATGGAGTTCTCTAAAGACATGGCGTGGAGCACATTGTACAGTAGTTCACACCAAACGATAGAAAAAAAGAGAGGTCATGACCCAAAACAGCTCCATATTTTACATTCTATCTCATTTTCGGTAATTTACCCGATATGTGGCCATAAAAACCACCCATCAGAACTTAGAGCGATCCATGTTTACATCTCAACTGACTCAGCAGAGTTGAACGATTTCATCTCTTGTTAAAACTGATAACAATTTCTGAAAAAGGATCAGCTCTTATTTTCACGCAACCTTGGGCGGATATTTAATTTTGTACTTTAATAAATCTTTTGAATTTTTCTTGGTATGAAATTAAAAAGCTGTGTAAGGAAGACATTTTACTTCATTATTTATGCAAGAGATTTTTTGATTGAAATTAGATTAAAGACCTTCAGAAACGATGCTGAGACTATGTGTGAGAATATGTATGAACCCTGTGGTTTTCACTAATTTGAATTTGTGTTTATAGTTCAAAAGAGCAACCCAGCCAAGACGATGTTTACTTATATTCTTAAACAGTATAACTTAATCCATCGCCCATGTATTGCTAGCTGCTTGGCCATATGCGTCTTTCCACTACTTGTTTGTCTATTCTTAACCAATAAATATGTAAATCAAAACTCTAAACAAAATACTTTATAATTTACATTAAACGCATTCTGCAATGTTTTAAGTTGGAGGGGAGGGGGGATCGTTTAGTATCACTTCCCGACTATTTGTTCCTCTCAACAATCCCAAATAAACACAGTCAAATCTCATTATCTCAAACTCAATGCCCGTGAAAAAACTTTGAGATATCCAAGGATTCCTGATATCAAAGTTAAATTAAAATACCGGTACTAAAAAGAAGCGTGTCTGGGACTCAAATCACTTCGCCATATCCATGATATTCGAGATATCTGTGTTCGAGATATCGAAGTCTAACTGTATATATGTCATATATAGTATTGGAATAAAGTTTGATGGGCGGACCAGGAAAAGGATTGATTACATTCAACATATTTAAGCCTCTTCCAGCGTCCCTTATCAAAAAAGCTTTTAAAAATATCCTACAATTATTTTTAAAAGTAATATTTCTAAATATTAAAAAAATGTTAGAGATAATCATTTTTATTTTCTCTGACTACTGAATGTATTAATATGATTTTTGTATTGAAGCATTGTCATTTGGTTTAAAATTTTAACTTGATTTTTCGTAGTTAAAAGTAAAATTATAAATACAGTATGTATTTTGATTTAAAACCTCACTTGTAATATAATTTTCACGTACACATGGGGAGGAAAAGAGAATTGATGTTAACAAAATTTGCATACTAGTAGTTAAATTACACACTGAGTAGCAAGTACTTCAGAATAAACACCAAATATTCCGGAATCAAAAAGAAATTCTGAAACCTTCCACAGAAAATCTGACTAATGTGTACACTCGGGAACAAAAAGTATTGCCTTACATATCCAGGTCTTATGTCATTTAAAGAGAAATTTCTCTTCAAGGTCATCCTTTGAAATATTTGACACACTTTAAAAAAAAAATTTATTGGAACAAAATAGACTGACGCAGTTTCCCCGAATACATAAATTATATTAACTCAATTGAAAAGAAAAGTAGAATAAACCCTATTTTTCTTTCTTTTTTTCCCAAAAAAAAGAACATTCTTGAAAAACGACTTAAAAATCTGTGGTGATTAAAATTGACATCGCTTAAGAATTGCAAATGAAATTGCTTACTAGTATATATCTAAATTTTTTATAGAAAAAATTGTCTGAAATCTAATTTACACATAAAAGCTACTGAACATGTCAAAAGTAAATAATGTCTTCCACGATTCAAAGTTTTTTTTTAACCTGATCAAAATATATTTTAAGACTCTAAATGCTTTCACATGTGCCGATATATTTTTAAAACATACACTGTCAAAATAATTAACCCAAAAAGAAAACAGCCTGAAGAGGTAGAGTCTAATAATAAATAGTTGTTATTTTGATTTGAACAAACAAAAGTCTGCATGCATTAACCAAATCGGAACCAATTTGTTGATTGTCAGTTTGACACTGGAAATAGCTCCTGGGATTTTTCAGTTATCTGTACACATATTTTTTTTCAAAATCTCAAAATAAACCTCTCATGCATTAATGAAATGTTTTCATTTGACTTGGTACATGTAGTATTTTCTAAAATCTTCTTACACTGCATTTGAACACAAGAAGTATTTTAAATGTGTAGATAATGCTGGAGAAAAATGTGTTGTTACAATGTTATTGAGGTCATGCAGTGACCAAAGCTATCTTCTTTGAGGGGTACTCCACATGTACATTATACACAAAAAAGTATACAATTCACACGAAAAAAAATGTTCACATGTTTTTGCAACTAAATTTTCACTATTTGTAGTTTTATGGCAATTGTTCTGAACTGCCAGAAAATCTTTAACCTCAATTCGAACTTACGAACTTGTCTTAAAGTAATGGTTCCGATAGACCTTGCGATTTTAGAAGAGGGTCATTGTAGTTGCTGAACAACACAGATTCTTTAACATCAATGATACAAGGGCATGTGTCCTATCTCTCGCTGGCGTAATAATTCTAGTTTTTCAATTCAAAGCGAAAAATAAAAGGTAAATTATTGTCAATTTGTTTTATTTATTGGGCTCCTTTTTCTGTTATTAATTCTTTTAAGGAGGCTGGTTCATTCATACTCAGCGGCCTGTGAAGCTAATAGTAGCACGATAGCTTAACATTCATCAGGTATCCCTAATCTTTATAGACTATAAAGTAGAAAAGGAGGAATGTGAAAAAGCCTCATGACAAAAGGGTGTAAAAGACGTGAAATAATCAATAGTTATAATAAGAAATATTTTTTTCTTGACTTAAATAATTTTCAAAAGTATGTACAGTGTGTATTTACTTTTTTGAACTTTCACAACGTTTAATCGAGACTAAAATACATGCTCCCCATTTTATTGCTAAATGTATATAAAGAAAAATATTTTCATGAACAATAAAATGTTCATGAACAAAAAAGTATAAATAATTTCAGTTCATTTCAGATTGAAAATGTTAAATGTATCAATTAATTTGATTACCTCAGAATGTCCTTGTAATCGTTAGTTTCTCCTATCTTCATTCCGCTTGAATCGAGTGCTGGCAACTTGCTGTATTCATACGCCAAGGCGGACGCTTCACTGCTGATGGCAGTCTCTGCAGCCGTAAGAGGATGTCGGAAGTAACCATTGGGGTCATTAGGAGGACCATCATCATAGAGCGCTCTCCCGCCTAAGACTTTGGGAGAAAATTCAACAACTTCCCCTCTCTCGGATTGTGTGCTTTCGTTTTCCCTGTGGCATGAGAAAAAAGACGTTAACCACTTAGCAAGACAAGATGAGCAAGACGAAAACTTCAAATGTCGAGCTAGTACCAAGTAAATATATTGCCAATATCATCCAATGCAATACTCAAGTCTTCGTCAACTAATATCATGTTGCACTGCTTACATGAACTTTCTACAATTTCTTGACTCTGTTAAATTGTATGGTAATGCTTCACTGTGTATAGAACATCAGACTCGTCCATTTATATTTTTGTTGGGACATATTTTATTGTAAACACACATAAATGAAAGTTCCCATTTATTTCACATGAAATTGAAAATCACCCGGTGATAAAGCATAATGTTTAAATTTGCATATAGGCTTTAAATAAAAAGATATATCTGGGCGATATCCACAACGAAGATGGGCGTCAAAGCAAAAGGTAAAACTATTAGCAGACTACATCATGTATTTTAAATCTTTTGATGTCGAAATTGTGTAATACAGCAATTTTTTTCTGAAAAAAAAACTTAAAAATACATTTTTACCTATCCATTAAAAATGATTCAAAGCACAAGGATTCAAACGCTAATGTATCGATGTCTTCCATTGGTAGTTCCAAGTTCAAAAGGGAGGTAGTTATGCATTTCATTTCTGGAAAAATTATCACATACAGCGCTATTCAGTATTCACCCAGAAAAATTCATTAAGAAAAACTTTTTTCTTGAACACTATTGTGAAACTACCATCCATCGATACACTGGTTGTCGGAGGAGATATTCAAGACTAAATACTTAGACACGCGGTGCAGAAGTTTTAAAAGGCATTTGCCGGAATGTTTATTTAAATTTAGTAGGTAGGTGGGTGAGAAATAACATATTTGACAAGACAGAAAATACAGGGGCGTACATTATATTTGACAAAAAGTTTCTCGTATATAAACGTAGTGAATGTTTTAGATGTATTTGCCGATACGTTTGAGCGAACACCTTTGATTAATGTGCTCTTCTTCTCTGCAAATACTTGTCATTCAAATCAGCTTAACACCTCTCGTGTTTCCTAATTAGGATTTGCCGGAACTATCAAAAGGTAGATTCAAATGTGAATAAAATTTAAATCGCTATAAATCTGGCAAAGGAAGCTCAAAATACGTTTACATAACACTTTAGGTGGGCATAACACTGACGCACCTGGGGTTTCATCTACGACAAGCGGTCTGGTCATCTGTCAACGTACACCCATTGCTGTAATTGCCACTGAGCAGACAGGGTTTAGTGGCAGCTACAGAGGGTTTACTAGCTGAACGACTGTGGTAAGTTAGTGAGGTACTTGCGGTGAAAGAGGTTCTTGCTACTGAGGAGTTGCAAAGTAAGCTACGCATGACATACAGATTAAACAAAAACAAACAAATTAATCTTGATTATTCATATCACAGGCAAGTGAAAAAAGTATTTCTTAAGAATATCAATACAGTTCTTATATAAACAGTTTTAACGCTCTTTTAGCCTCTGAAAGATCTTCAAGCCTATGATAAACAAATTGTAACATCCGACAAGTTAAATTTTTTATTTCCATTCTCAAAATGCACAAGTTCTGACTCTAATTACACACAAACCAACAGTCAGTGGTGCATTAGATGAGCTTTATTTATTCAATATCCGAAGGCATTAAAATTTTGTGAAAGAAAAAATCAAAGAAGTACGTCGAACAACATGCTTATTTTTCTTCCCGTTCTCATTACACCTTTGAATTACCCCTATAATACCCTAATCCCACCACGTGAACGTTAAAACTGACCATTAGAGTTTAAATGTTCTACAGTAGCCTTTATTTAATATATTTTGTACTCGTAACTGGAAAAAGAAAACGAAGACAGTAAGTAGCCAACAATTACCACTCCCCAATCACAATGTAACTGTTACGTCATAATGACGAAAGTAGGTCAAGATAACAACCTCCCGCTGCTTAAGATAACCAACCCAACTGAATAACATTATTCCAAAAAACATCAAACCATTTCTTGTTTTAGTGTAAAGTATTCCTGTCCAGTGAAGCGTGCCTTTACAAGCCCTATAATACTTATTGAGCCAACAGAAAAGAATAAGTGCCCTTTCAGAGTTGAAGTGCATGTAATCCGCGTGCATTTTTTACTTAAGGATTCATTGAGTACATTTTTGTGCTACTCCTTTCAAAATTTTCTAAAGAATCAAGATTGCAATTTTTTAATAATACTCCTCAGAGACCGATTATCACTGCTTGTACTGCAGGGTACATTTACATAGGATATTTCCACTCATCTCTTTTATGATAGCAGGAACAAATCTGCATGCAATACAGAAAGAAAGCGAATTTATTATTGTAAGATTTGCAAAGCACGTGTTTAATGAAATGCAAATTAAATTCACCATCTTAAGGTAGGCCTCACTTCCCGTGATGTCAAAAGTTCGATGACGGACCATCAACGATGTGCACTTCCACATATTAACTTTTCTTATGACCGAAAGATCAATATAAAAGGCATTGATAAAATCCTCGTTTACCTTTCGATCGATTTCACGATGATTGCAAATAGATATCATACTTTCTCACTTTCCTTAGTCAATATATTTTCTGTTAAGCACGTTGATCAATCAGTATCTTGCAAATGGTTAGATGGACGTAAAGATCACGTGACCAGAAACCAACCAGAATTTAAGCTAATTCTTTTCCAGTATTAATTCTTATCTATTTCTACGGATGCAATTAGCAAAGTCATTATTTCTATTTTATTGGAATGGTTCTTACAGTATATAGTTTAGATATCACGCAAATCTCCCAATAATTCTCACGCAGTGTTGCGACAGAAATTTCGATCTCGAGATTTTAAAATGCGTAATCTATTTGGATTTTAGAAAACCTGCTATGTGTCTAAAATGCATGTACAATGTAGTTGAAGTCATGAGAGGAAGTACTTTTTTGCTCTTTTTCAGCTTTGGTACATTGAAAAATAATAACTGTCATTTTGTAAATTTTGAAGTTACCGGGTGGCAGTAAATACAAAATTTACAACATGATTTACTGCCACCAGGTAAATTTACATGACACAACAGTCAAACTTGTAGTTTCGTTTTCTCTTTAGAATCGGAAAGATGACTTGCATTGCTCGCTTCACATGCGTGGAAACTTGCAGAAAAGTTAGGATTTCTTAAATTATCAGGTGTACTTTATTCTTTTTAAGAATTGTTCTTCATTCATAAAGTTTTTGATATGATTGTTTCAATTGATCATGTATTCTATATAATTCAGTATGCACTGAAATTAAAACAACAAGAAAAAGGAACTCGGTCCTGACCATCTGTCAATTACTACCCAGACCTCATCCTCTAATGGTCAATACACCCGTAC
Source organism: Saccostrea glomerata (assembly GCA_003671525.1). NCBI lineage: Eukaryota > Metazoa > Mollusca > Bivalvia > Ostreida > Ostreidae > Saccostrea > Saccostrea glomerata. The sequence continues at coordinate 1,040,385 of PRKT01000101.1, read as the reverse complement.
ACCTGTTTAGCCTTCTATAGGCCTCAGATAACAGTCGTCGGGCACCAGTAAAACGTCTAACCACCTAGGCCTACCAGAAGGTGTTTTAGTTGGCAATTTAATCCTCGAGAACCACAAATTATTTACAAATAAAACATTACAATTATCGCACTTCTAACTGGATGCTATGTAACTTCGCTTTCTTCCCACGGCAGATATAGAATAAGACCAATTTTCTTTACTTTAAGGGGACAATATAACTTCGTAAGCTTGGTTCCAGGCGTTTATTGCAAATCGAGTTCAACTGTGTATAGAAAATCCTAGTTAATCATCCAAAGGCTGAACAATTTGACTATAAGATGATTTTTTTTTACTGAATTCAACTCTGGTTTACCTAAGAATATTTTGTTTATGTGGTCCCTTTGAAAAAATAGACGTAGCTTTCATATTGACATTAGTGTTCCACGAAAACTAAATATTGATAGTGAAAGTTGATTAACCTAAGCAGACTAAAATGCAATATTATTTTAAATGTACACAAGTATGTGTCAACGTTTTCAGCTTACTAGCTCAGAAAGTTTAGAATCGCTACTACACCCTTGTATTAAAATTTTTATGTATGTCTTGTGTCCTTTACAGATTTTATAAAAAGCTTTGAAATGCAGATTTGCTCTTTAAAAAAGTTTCTACATGAAAGGATTCAAAATAAACTGCGATATGAATAGATTTTATCTTTCATTACATGCACAGAACCACTATAAATTTTGTGGCAAATAAATTCACTATTGCACATAAACAGAAAAGTGATGTTGACATTATAATGTGTCATTTGAATGAAAAAGAACTTAGACCACTTTCTGGTGCATCTGAGATTTGCATGCAAATTGTTTCCAATCCAGACAAGTAGACAGTAGAGGACCTTCGCGTTAAGGTCTAACCATCACCATATTTCTTACTGTGACACTAGAGCTACATTAACTATTATGTCGCTCTATAAAACTGTATAATTTGTATGATTTAAGTTCTCGGTTAACTTTAACATGCTTCATTGACAAATGAGCTTAAGATGTGCAATTAAAACACTTTTACCTATTATTTAAGCACACTTCAATCGTATTTTATCACTAAGTTCTATATTCTAGTACAGCATTGCCTCTGGTTATAATTTTTAATCTTCTTTGTAAATTGATTTTAGAAAACACAATGCAAGACATGTTTTCTCTGATAATAATAAATTTGCTTGAATTGCTTCAATATGTAATGGTTTCAAAAACAAGTATTAAAGCTTTTTTGGCCAGTCCACTCATTCTTCGGTGGGAGGAATGAAGAAATTGAATACATGGCCAATGAGCGCCAGAAAGTCAAAAGACGGTGATGACCCCTACAGAAATATAGGTAAACTTACCCAAAAGCCATGCTACTAGAATCCGCCAAGGTTCACAGAAATTGAAAAGTCCTTGTTAAAAAAGCTTAACGTACATCCCCCAAAAAGCTTATATTCCATTTGAACTATTCCATGGTAACGTTACCAGGTAAACATCTTCTGTTCACCTTCTTAAGACTTGTATAAGAGTTTTCAACAATCGGTTAGAACAAACAAACTAGCGATTGTATCGCACAGAATAAACACTTAATGTATAGAAAATTTCCAATTACAGAAGTAAGGGTTAATGAGATGGCGCAGCCGGAGGGCCAAACTGATCGCACGGCGGTGCCTTCGAATAATACACTACTGCTGGGACGTCTTTATCATAACCGATTCCGATGACCATCTACTGGGTGATCAAATGTGTCGTGCTGCTCTTTACTGCTTAATGCTTAGACTTGACTCGCTTCATCGACTTTCACTCTTTCCAATAAACAAAATGAAATATTAAAGTTTTAGTTATACATTGCATGATTTGCATTTATTACTGCGCGCTTTCAGCTGTGACGAACATATTGTCTAATAGAAAACAAAATTGCGGTCAACAAATTTACACATTAAAAAAAAACGCTGACATGTATTTAGATATATATGTTTTGGAAATTTTACTTTAATAAAGAGTTTAGTCAAAGGGAAAGGACAATCAACCTTATTTAAAAAGACACTTCCCAGCAAATATGTAACCCCACCAAAAGCTTGTTTGATCGATAAACCTTTAAAATGATTAATGTTTAGATCTTGAAAATTTAAATTTCGGTTTTTCTGTGAAACGCACTAAATTGAATCAAAATTTAGTTATTTTACTCGTCAGCTCTTCCTTCCTCAGAAAAAGCAATGACTGTATTGGTGAAATAAAAACTCTGTTTGTCATAAACTAAAAGACATAGACTGCAATTAAGCAAGTCCTCCAATATTTAACTTTGTTAGGATATACATGTATTACTTCTGATAACCTGTATTTTTACATGCAAATGAGAAAAACAACTTTTTCTGGCAATAGCTAAACCAGGAATTTAGGCTGTTGAAGTATTACAAGTCTTTCTTATGATAATGTTTTTTCTCCTCTGATATGACTAAGCCTAACTGTGTGATTTCTCAAGCATAGGTAGTAAATGGTTTCAGTGAAAGCACTCTCTTACTTTTTGGCAATAAGGGTAGAAAACAGGGTGTATTTTACTAATCTTAAATGCAATTAAATACCCAGCGCTGCAGATGAAGCAAACAAGGATTAGCTTTGGAGGGTCTGGAAAGCAAAGTGTTATTGAAACCTAAATAAGCATCGGTCCTGCTGAGTTAAAATTGTTTACACCGGGTCAACAAAACGCTTTAGATGGGGTGTACCCCAATAGGACCAGTACCCCAGACCGCCATCAAAATGTTTGAATTGTACATCACACCAGATCTATCCCAAGGGTTTGGTAAATATCTAGAGATTTTTCCATATAAAAGCCTAAATTTTTCAGTGTTTGTTCAATTCTGTTTGTAGAGTCGAAAGTTGTTTTGGAGTAAAAGGACGATCTAGTCGATGAAACTTAAGGGGTTTCCAAATTTCATTTTCGATCTTGCTTGCTTTTTCTTGCAAAGAAAATGGTCACATAATTCCATAAATTCATACCAGAGCCAGAAACAAGATATATTTAGGTTCACTGAATAAAGCACTTCATTTGCAGATGATACATTCACAAATAATTTTCACCTTGCTTTAATTAGAAGAGGTGGTAATAAATTTCTTCTTTTCATGTTATGGTGTAAAAAGTTTTAAATATTGAAATAAACAGCAACGAAACTTCATTTTAGCTTGTGTGAAGCATACATAATTACCCTATAGCAGCATAACTTTTGACAATTGTGATTTATTTCACTATGTTTGGCTGATTAGAAAACGGGGCATTTTTTTCACATATGTGAAACATGATACAACATCAGGTACCATTGTTTTATCTGTTTGGTAGAGATTGAGATCATATTCAGCGCTACAGCACAAATAAAGAAATCCACATTTCCTATCTTACAAAACTACACCTGATTCAATACATTTCTTATGGTGCGTTCTTTGTTTTTCAGGTATTATACAGAAGAATAGTCGAAGTTGGGGTCTGATTAATATGGCGTTAAACCTTTGCTTGACTGCTTTAGTGTCAATATTCCGCCTATTGAAAAGTCTCTCGTTCTATTTGACAATTGTGGGAAAGCTAAATTCAAGGTGTTACATTGTAAGGTATGTATAGACCGAATGTCCTCGATATAAATTAGAATTATTTCCATCGATTGGTTCTGTCACCATTCCTGACGGCAAAAAATCTCTACTTCCAATCAATAATTGCCATCAATTGAAAATAATATCGTCCTGTACACTGTTTTCAATTATTTATAGTTTCCATGACACCCTTTCTTGGACCAAGACGGATAGCGTGAAGTTTTCTTACCTAATGTCTTATCACGTGCATTAAGAATGTCATTCAGTTAAAAAGATTGCCATTTGGATCGGTTTAATTATTCATGCTGACTTAATTACCACATTTACGTAAAATATATAGAGTGTTTAGCTTTTGTGTACCTGGTGAATTTTTCTCAGTACATCATCTTGTTAATCATATCCATAACTATAATCACCTGTTTAGATTTGCTTCAAGATTAAAAAAGTTACATCTTGTATAATAAATCCACAACGTTGTCAAAACAAAATCGATTTTTCATCAATGCTATAAATTTCATTCACATATGAGCTGTACCAAGACATTTTAGACAAAATACTAAAATTTGCATATTAAAACTCCATTGACTGTGCATAAGAATCCTATTCCCTGCCAATTAATGGTATTATCCATTAGATTTAACTAGTACATGAACTGTCACGTTACAGTGTATCCGTTATACCTACCCCGTGTGATTATTGTTCGATTCCTCCTTGGCTGAGCTATGATCGCTGCTCATTCTATATTCCAAATTCTTGACAAACTTGTCTTTCAAGTTCTGAGTTTAACCTTATTCACAAAACTATTTGAAACCAGTTTCACACAATCGGTCCATGGAGAGAAGACGTCGATCACTCACAGGAGTTAATGCGCTTCCAGAATGCCCATTCATGTGTTTCAAACTGATCGCTTTAGTAGGAAAGTTCGCATGAACAAAACGGTCCGCGCATGCTAAGGAACTCGGTGTCGGAAGCCTGTAGCGGGTCTGATTGTTTACTATAGAAAATTGTGAACCAACAAAGCCATGTTTGGATAAATTCTTTGAGTATGGGAAATGTCTTTTTAGTGTTATACAACCGGGTTTGTAATACAGCAGAGTTTTATTCAATGTATTGTGAAAAGATTGCTGAATACACCTTATGTCCCGGCGTGAGGGTTTAATATTTTTGGTTCAATGGTTTACAATAATAGCACAGTAGTAATAACTTTAAAACGAGAGGTCACAAAGAGGGTTCAAAACTGTCCAAAAATTGTTTTCATCAAGAAAAGACCAAAATCCTTCGATGATGCAATGTGGACTACAAAACACTGCTCTTGATTAAGCGCGTGATTCTTTGTTAATATTTAAGAATAATATTAATAGAGATGAACGAGTACTCCACATAAAATATTTTTTATTTTGACAATCGTGGAAAGTTATCCAGTCACCCGAAAACTTGCTCTAATTATGTCTACAAGTATTTGTTGTTAGCGTCCCGTAACTGGGTGGCGCCTATTACTAAATCTTACATTGACTAACCATTGACTCACTTTAAAATAATAATAGTACATGTAATCCTAAGTAGTTACCATTCTGTTATGAAAATATGGGTCGTTTTGACATTGATTTTCATGTTGTTTTGAAAATTGATCTCTGAATTATTCAAGATACATGCAAAACAAATTTGCTCGAGCAGAAACGACGAAAAAATTGTACATAGCTCATAGTCGAAGCTACTTAGAATGATGTATGGATTCATAAATTCTAACTCCTATTATTTCTATACGATGACATTGTTAAAATTTTTAAATATACACCTTAATAGTAGACCTGAGAAATCAGATCAGAGTTTGCTGTGTTCCTCGTCTTTACGTGAGATTGGTGTTTCGTATCCCCTCGAGAGTTTTGACGGATATTCAGAACACCAACTGTTAACACAATCCGAACACATTAATATTTATATGACGCAGAATTTGTCATAAAACATCTATATGAGGAGAATAAAACCCTTTTGCTTGGCATCCAACTCGATGTTAACAACCAAGCTCTATAGATTATAAACATGATGACTTAAACTTTTCTATCGCCAACCTCCCATACTTATACAGCAATATACCTTCATCACCTGCATACGGAGTTTACATATCTCAGTTGATTCGATACGCAAGAGCATGCTCTACGCATGAACAATTTCTAAAACGATGTATATTATTGACAAACAAGTTGAAGCAAAAATATCAACAATCTCGTTTAAAGTCATCATTTCGTAAGTTCAATGGTCGATACAATGACCTTGTCAGCAAATACAATTTTTCATTTAGTCAAATACTGACTGACGGTTTTTTTTTCATACTAGTTTTAGTCCATTATTTATACACTGAATTGACGACGGATTTTTCCGTTATTTCCCGATCATGATAAGGAACACACGTCGGGTGTGACAGACGGCAGGGGATGCTCACTCCTCCATGACACCTGATCCCACCTCTGATGTTTTGGAGGTCGTATTTCTCTGCTTCTATTTTGTATTGATTAACGGACTTTTGATCTTGAATGCTGTTACTTATCTCCATATGTTTCATACTGGAGAGAAAAAAACAAAGCGGAAGAAATATACATACAAGTCTTTACAGATAAAACTTTAAGAAGTTCTGGTCCTACTTTTCTCCTTTCCTATATATAATTTACAAATCAGTAGAGCTACAGTCTCGCGAGGGACTTAAATATCTTTATACAGATCATGATCAAAAATAAAGGAAAATGTGTACACTAGTACATTAGTGTCTTCAAAAACAATAACGAGAAAAGATCAATTATATAAAGTGGAATTGATTTTCAAAGACCTGTAGAAGTTCAGATCTATTTGTTCAATGAACGTATAGGTTAAACAATCGACCTTTATTCTATAATGCATGGCTATTCATAAAAAAAAGTATACCCGACATAACAAAACATTGGCGGCAACTCAAACAAAATGACTGCCATCACTGAGGAAAATGAGTTAAACAAATAAATAAAAATTAAATAAAAAAAAAAAAACTAGGTTGATTTGTATCAGCGACTGTTTACTTCTTCAGTTCACCTGAGTTGCTTTTCTTTGTCAAAAGGTTCCTTCAATTTTCTCAAACATTGCCACTGTGCGTTTTTACACCTTCAAAGTATGGTGAGATCTTATTAGCTAAACTTATGGACATATACTTGTAGTACAAACTACTGAGAGGAAATTGTCGACAGTAAACCTTTACTACATTCTCACAGAGTCTTTATATAATATTTAAAATCGGAACGCCAAAATCATCCCCTTGCAATCGACCCCATTTCAACTTTTTTCAAGGTCATATTAAGTAGGACACGAGCTTTCATCTGAGTATTACACAAAGATCTTCCTTGGATTATAAGAATGAGTGAACTGATAGACAAGAATCTTGCTTTAAGGTTTCGTCAAAGGTCAACATGCCTAAAAAAAAATTATAATAAGCTCCAAAACTATGTGTGGTGTAAAGTCAAAACGTTTACAGTTTATAAATATATCATTGATTACTAGATAGAAAGTATCACTTGATAACAAATATTTTCAAAAAGATATTTTTTGAGAAAAATTGTATCAGAAAATGTGTAATTTAAAGAAAAATACACCTGCTTCCCTCTGTCTTTTTTGTTAAAACCATCATTGCAGAAATAATATACTATGTTTATAATTGAAGGGCAAGTTGGACGTGAATGGTCTCTGAAAGGCTGTTAATGAAAGCATGACATGTATAAAGACAAGACCCCTATAGAATCTGCCATTTGCAATGTACTTTCACTTTCAAGTCTTAACATTTGGACAAAATAAACAGGGAAAACAACTTTCCAGAGGCAATCCAAGTCCAACTTGCCCTTCATTGATAAACATATTTTGTTTCTGCAATAATGGTTTTCACTAAGAGCGCGGGATTAATTAGGTGAATTTTTTGAAAATATATGCATTTTTAAGAAGAATTTTTCACAATTAATATTTCTTCCAAGTATTTTTTTTATCAAGTGATACTTTCTATCTGTTAATCAATGAAAAATTCATTAACTGTAAAAGTTTCAACTTTATACCTCACATAGTTTTTGGGCTATTGTAAAAATAAATTTTTGGACATGTTGACCTTTGAAGAAACCTTAACGTTTCATATGTTGGAACCGTATTTGCTATTGAAACCGTATTTGCTATTTCCAACGAATACACTCTACAAGTTAGGTAATGAGCCACATATTATAAGTTTATGTGGACAAAACTAGGTTCTCAACGTTAAAAATGGAAAAAAAATCCGTCCACATTGCATCTTGATAAAATGTTTATAAAATATTCGTGTCTAGATGTAGAAGTATGCGATAATCTGTTTTTGTGACCATTATCCATACAATACATTCGAGTGAAAAGATTGTTCACTATGATGACGAACTAAGGTGCAAAACATTTCAAGTTTGGACAAAAAATTACCACCATGAAAGCATTTTCTGTATTTGTTCACTCAAAGGTGTTTACAACTTTCAGATGAAAATCATTGTGATGCAGAAGACAGTCATCTTTCATGAACCCTGCACCTAAGAAATGTGACTGCCGCATGCTTAATATATTTCACTCACCTTTTGTATTAAATAATTCGAGAGAATTGAGTGTAAACAGATTTCTATATAGAATCAGGACATTAAATAAGGATACTCACTATTTGTAAATTTTAATATCACACAGTACCCTACATTACCCAACAGTTCCCAACATAAGAGTTTAGATAGTGAGCAGTATAAAAAGCAATGGTGACCATTTTGACCATGGACCGTACTTTTACAAATCACAAGAGGAAGATGTATTTACAATTGGCTTCTTATTTATTTAAATGACTGCGATACATACATTAACACGAATGTCAAGGAGTATACGGCGGGTGTGACTAGTCCACAGGGGATGCTGACTTCTTCATGGCACCTGTGCCCGCCTGCTCAAGTGCGTGTTTGCTTAACATATTTGTCTTACTCCAATTAACTTTTGACTTTGATTACTGTTCGTTATCTTTTTATTTTATAGAAAATATTCATACCATAAATTTAAAAAATGGTTGACTCTAATTACCATCCCCAGCAAATGTGTCTACAAAATGCACTTTTGCGAAAACATAATCCTTATAATGTCTAATTTTTTAATATAGTCACTAGCCTTTTAATCAATTTCGTCTCCGTTTTTACTGTTGTCCCCATGCTCTCAGTTTAATCTGCTTAATTATTAAGATAACGATCTAGGGAAAATCCCACTGTCTTCGACTCTGTTGCCATTTTAAAATTTCTAAGTCTTGTATAAATTTCTCTTAGTGTAATTAATCTAGATCAATTCATAATCGATTACGTTAAAAATGAAAACCATGGCGGAAATTTGAAATTTTGATTGATTTTGATCGTTTAAAATAAATTCATATATAGATGTATATGTCATTGTTGAATATCTACACATATCAACCATATCAAAGGTAGTTGATACGTTTTATTTTAGGAGGTCGCTTGAATTTCGGTCAAAACCCTGCCTCTGATTTGTATTGTACGATTTTCCAACACTTTGTACTACCATTCCCCATGATAAATTTAAGTCCAGGCTTTTTGACAATATAGACAATACTTTTTCCAAAAGATGGATCTTGTAAATACTGGTATGCCAACCTTATCATTGACCATTTGCAAAAGTACTTTGTTAAAATATTTTGATTGTAACCACATTAATTACTCTGAAATTGATATTAATATGATTCTTGAGTTTCTGATTGATAAATGTATGGAATTTTTGAAGACAACAATATCTTCAAATTCCCATTTATACCAGTTGAGTGGACTTATTTTTAAATTCATGTGACGCAAACTTGTTTAAAAGACTTGAACATGAGGAGAAAAAACACTTGCTGTTGTCCTCAACTCGACACTAAGATATATTTTGAAATAAAAGACACCACATAGTCTTAAACATCCGTTTTTTTTTAATTTTGATATTTAACTAGAAAAAGACGTTAATGGTAACAACAAAACTTAATGATAATATTGTGATGGCTTCAACTTTTCTATCCCAAATTTTCGTTTCTTATTTAGTAATATACTAGTAGCCCTCTCGGTTGATTCGATACGAAGGACATGTACTACCTGCGATAAGCTTTAATAACAAGGCAAGCTATTGATTATAACCAATAGGTTGATGAAGCAAGGATATATTTCACTTTTAACGTCTTCCAAGTACAGGATTTTTTTAAATGATTACTCTTAGTACGTAAAGTAGAAAAAAATACTCTTCTACATGCATAATATAAATACATAGAAGTAATTTGTATCTAAAGCTAGATTTCATTTATTTCAATTCATCTTGGAGTAAACTGTAAACTTTTAAGTTTACTGGATGAAAGAGAAAAAAATACATTTAAATCCACACAGTCGTTTTTAGATTTACATAAAACAGTATTGGAGCTAAGGATTTTATAACTTTTTATAGATTAAAATAGTCATGACAATGATTTTTATGTTCTGATAAATTGTAGGAAGACAATGACAACGATCATAGAAAGGGCATCTTTGTTTTCATACCATTCGATAGATGTACAACAAAAACAGAAAGTTGTTCTGTAAAATAATTTATTGAAAATATGAAGTTGTAAATAAACATGATAAATAAGATTTACTATAAGCATATCACAATTAAAAAAATAAAAATGAGTTCTATGGTCTGTGAGGTTGATTCCTAGTACTCTCCTTGTGGTTACCTACATGTACCTGACATAGGCTCGATATAAAACCTATATACAGGAGTATCTTAATTCTAAATCATTTTCTTAAAGACAGAATCTCCTTAATTGTGACTGCTCAGGCCATTATATTAATGGAGAATTATCCCTGATGTAAGAAGAGAAAGCCAGATAAGTATTTACTTTCCTATCTTGTATATTTACGTATTTCCATTAAAAATAGGAATGCCAAACAAATACTAAATAATTATTTTAAGAGAAATGATTGTAATTCTAAAAATTATTGACATCCTGCATGCAACACTATTGAAATCATTATCCGAATTAAATCTCAAACTCATAAGTCCAGTAAAGAATAAAAGTCGTGAACAAGGCAAAACAAAAACCTCTGAGACCAGAGCTGGGATCAGGAGCCTAGGAGGAGCAAGCATCCCCTGTCGATTGTTGAATCCTTTATATTGATCAGATAAAAAGGTCACTCAAAATTGTAAAAAAAATTAATGGGTAGGACAATACTTTATGTCTGTCAAAGAACAACCCAACGATATATTATATTTGCTAAAAAGCAATCTTTTACGACAATGGTGTTTCAAATGAGATGGCTAAAAATCCCTGTAACATATACTCGTACTTATGTTCTGTTGCCCTCTTTGGTTTAAAAAATCAATCGTACTCAGAATGCGCTCTTGAATATCGAATTAGGTAGGAAACATAAACACAAATGCAGGTCATTGTGGAATGTAACTGTACGAATAGGGAAGGCTGGTGTAATTCAAGACATTGCTCACACATTAATTTATATAGTAGAACCATGAAAGGCACTGATGTCTGAGAGAATGATGACTTTCTCTTTTTTTGTACTGTCATTTTAACTTGGTCCTTAGAACAACGCTAAACTTATAATTTAATACCTGTATAACTAACCATTGGTATGCTTGCATACTAGTATTAGAATTTTTATGGTATGGGGAGAATATGAGCATTTTCTATTATATTCTGATGTTTAGCCCTGAACCAACTCCTGCATTATCCTTATGCGTGAGAAAGAAAGACTAGAACTCATTGAATTTTAAATAATAAAAAAAATTCAACATATCAGCCCTAGTAATTCTATACAGAATTTAAAAATGACACCATGTCATCTTATTAATCGTTCTCTGGAAAGGGATATAACCCTTCCTTTGAGCAAATATGATACCCAATCACCCGCGAAAGCATCGTACCAAATTTGATTGTAAAAAAGACTTCCATTAGGATATCATCTTGATTTGACAGACGAACAGAAAATTAACGAATATAACTGACAAAGGCAGGAAAAAGTTACTATGTATATTTATTTTTGGTAAAGATTACCTTTCTTTTAGTTCAGATATTATCAAAAAGGCTCATGACTTAGTGTGATAATATTTTTCAATTAACAACAAATAATAATAATTATAATAATAATAATAATAATAAAAAAAATAAAATCTAAGGAAAAAGCCTTACTATAAACTGCAAGTATCATACTTTTATATTGAAATAGTTAATCCTAGGCCTATCTTTAAATAATTGTAACTTTCTCTAAATAATTGTATATATCTCTAAATGAATTAAAGATAGGTACAATGAATTAAAAGACAGGTCACAGTGAATTAAAGATATTGGTAAATAATTATACTCATCTTTAAATGAATAAAGCTAGGTTCAAATAAATTACACCTATCTGTAATGGAATTTCACATATATTCAATTCAAGATAGTTTCAGATGAATTATACTTATTTTAATTCATTTGAAGAAGGGTACACTTGATTTAAAGATAGGTACAATTGATTTGTAGATAGATACAATTGATTTGTAGATAAGTACAATTAAAACATATCCACATACTGTACAAAGGATTTGAAAATAGGTACAATTCAATTATACCTAGGTTCAATTATTTTTCTCTTGTTGAAAATAATGAAACCTCCCTCTAACAGCGACTTGAACATTGGTGAAACTGCACAAAGCATTTTATGGAGAGTAGTCGTTATTGTCCATGTCTTTAGAAATTAATTATACCTATTCAAGATGCACTATATTCGTGGAATGTGTACCTAACTTCAAATCAATTGTACCTATCTTCAAATGAATTGAAGATAGGTATAATTGAATTAAACATACATGTATCTTTAATTAATTTAAAGATAAGTATAATTAACTTGAAGTTAGTTACAAATGATTTGATGGTATGGTTTTATGAATAAGTGTTACTTTCATATCAAGTTTGATAATAATAAAATGTATTGAAATGTTTCAAAGAAAAATATATCTACACATGTATGAATTGGTACTGTATATTTAGGAGATTGTGGAAGATATGTATTTAAGCCGAAATGTGTAGGGCAACCCAAAGGCTTTGACTTGAACCTTTAATATATAATGGAAACTGTTTCCTCCATGATAAATAATGTTTTTATTTAAACTACACTTACAATATATTTCGTTCAACACTGAATCCTACATACAAGTCAGTGTAACTTTAAGCTTTCGTTGCGCAATGGAAGCCCGCACAACCGTTAATACCTTAGCGCCATGGGTGACTCGTGTAGGTGTAGGAATCTTTATCTACCCGTGAAATTTTAAAGAATAGCTAATAATGCAGCTTCAGATATTTCCCCTCAGTGATCTTTTGTGGGGAGGCCACTGTCAGTAGTGCTTTGTAAATAAAGGTTCATTATAACCCAAACCCACGATTGGTATCAGTATGCTATACAAAGTAATATTAAATTCGAGGATGTCATAATCTTTGACGCAAACATTTTTTTGAAAAGCATTTATTAAATATTAAGTAACATATATTTGATGATGTTTAGAAAAGATAATGCTCTTATTTAAATATATAATGGTTTCCTTTTATTAAGAAACCATGATATAGCTGGTTAAGGTTTTTAGGCCATGAAGGTATAACATTTGCTCTAAATGATTTTAACATCAAGATATAATAGTTTTTTCGAATACAAGCTTAAAATAAAATTTAATTCTTTTTTTTTTTTGTTAATATTGCAATTTTCAATCTTGAAATGATTTTGGTTTTGAAAGGAAAATAGTAGATGGAAACACTGATTTTTAATGAAATATTAAGTATATTATATTGTACTAGTATCATACGAATACAAAATACCGGTACTCATTTTCCCTTCAACATCTCTTCAAAATTATGAGCTACCTAAGTCTACTTACTCCTTTGCTTTTATTCATTAATTTAAATTAATGAAAAGAAAATAATTATCAAGAAAATTGACATTTCACACTTTTGACAATGTTCTTTTTTGCCCTATTTCCCACAACAGATTAATGAGTTCGCTTTCGCCGAGAACTTTTTATAGTTTCTTTTTGCTTAATTATAGTAGATGAATGTTTTAATTGTCTATGTAAATATTTTTTTTTAGTATTTTTCTCACATAAAATTGAATCATTGTTGTTTTTCTTAGTTTTCATATGCCAATTAATTTATTTGGGTGTCGTCTCGCAGCCTTCAACCTGTCTTGAAACATGCCAAGAAAATGCTGGTGTACTTGCTGCTCTCAGAAAACTAGTTTTGGACTGCATAAAAATCTTGTTGAAAAGCAAATTAAGTAAACAATGAAATTAATGTTCAAATATACATGTTTTAAAAATTAAATTATCTAATGAAGTGATATTTTCTTTATTGTTGAAATTTATAGTTTATGATTAAAACCGATTAAACATAATAAAATGAATTTACCATTTAAGTGGAATGTTTTAGCGAGAATTTAATTTTTGCATTATTAGCAAGGGTGCTGAGATCGCTAAAATTGAATATCGTTAAAAATAAAGTGCGTTTTATTTAATAGCTTCGTTAATGAGCATTACAGATTTGCCGAAATTACTTCTCGCTAAAAATTATATACCAAATTTTAAGGAGAAACATGGGGCGATAACGAACAGTATTCAAGATAAAAAGTCCATAAAACAATACAAAACAGGAGCAGAGCAAACACGGACCTCCAAAAGATCAGAGGTGGACTCAAGTGCCATGGAGTAGTGAGTATCCCCTGCCCTCCGGTCACTCCCGCCATGTGCTCTTTGTCATGTTCGGAAAATTACGGGAAAATCCGTCGTAAATTTAGTTTATAAATAATGAACTAAACATTAGTATGAAAAACGTCTGTTAGCATTTGACTTAATGATAAATTGTATTTGCAGACAATGTCATTATATCGACCGTAGAACTTACGAAATGATGACTTTAAACGAGGCAACTGATATTCTTGATTCATCAACTTGTTTGTTAATAATTTTCCTCGTTTTAGAAATTGATCTTACATAGAGCATTCTCTTGCGTATCAAATCAGCTGAGATATATAAACTCCGTATGTAGGTGATGAAGGTTTATTGCTGCATTAGTAAGGGAAGCTAACGATATAAAAGTTAAAGTCATCACGTTTATCATAGAGTTTAGTTGTTAGATTACCTTTAACGTCTTTTTCAAGGAAAAAAAATCAAATATGAAACAGGATTGTCAGACTCTGTGGTATCTTTTATTTCAAGCTCACCAGGATATATCGCATCGACATAAGACTAGAAATTACAATTGTTAATTGACAATACGTCGTCGATTCATAAATATCGAGTATCATGCTAGAGCAAGTGTGTCCTTTTTTTCACGCATAAGATTTTGCAGAATTTCTGCTTCATATGAATACAAAATTAGGTCTGCTAATAATAGGGCGCAAGTGGTTCCCATTGGAATTCCAATAGATTGTTGGAAGACCTGGTCTCCAAAAATCTTAATTTGCGTCTCGCTAAAATGTGCACCTATACTGTATTTGAAATTATTTAATCAATTTATTCTTACTTCATTTAATTTAGAATCAATCCAGTAAATTCATGTACATCACTCTTGATTTCAGTCTCATTCATATTTAAGAAATGAATACGGGAAAAGTGAGACTGTCCGAACAGAAGTATATTATACTTTGTAGTTTACTTAAGTTTACTATGGTTGACTATAGTTTAGTATAGTATAAAAAGTTTTTACTACTAGTATATTCAATAAATGTTTTTAATTAAGTAAATCAAAGTATATACATGCATTTTACTATGGCTTTCAGATTGTCATATAATATTTGCATTCAGTGTAATTTTCTTCATGAAATCCATTAGTAATCCAAGACGTTCAAATCTCTATAACATATACGCGTCACCGCGCGGTAGAATACACGTTATATGCATTCTCAATACTCTAGAAACATCAAAATATACATTGTTTTGACTCAATTAAATAAAAAATCACTACCCTGTTAAATTAATGTAAATATACAACAAATGTGCGTTTAAAATTCAATTGTCATTTTTTCCCCTCGCAATGTTCGTTTGTGTTATTTAACGTTGCAACGTTACAAACGTCTCTTACGTCTACTAAGCACAAAATTTTTAAGAACGCTTAATTTTTCAATAAAGATTTACGAAAATCAAACAATTATGGAGATACAAAATTAGAGAATGTAAATCTTAGAATTGAATTCATAATTTTGGATGTCATCGGTCCAATACACACCTGGCCGTGCCGACAAATTGAATACTGCGCTAACATCCGAAAATAAGAATTCAATGCTTACTTACATGTATGCTCTGTAAATCAAAAATATATATATTTTAAATATCAAATGGAATTTCCGGTTTAACTTGAGATCAAAATAAGTTTGGTTATTGTTTTTTTTTTGTTTGAAGAAAACTAATTTGAACTTACAGAAAACTTGGATGTGACAAGTAAACAATTTTAAATATTGTGTTTTTTGTTTCATATAAATCATCACTTTGGTGTAAAATAGAAAATGCTTCACTGTACATTAGTGAGAGATTTATCATTTATGGATATTATACACATTACTTAATAAAAACCAGAGGAAAAAGGAAAACGAGTTCAATTATTTATAAACGCTGCTATGATAAACATGAACATTAACAGATTAAGAACTTATGCCTTGATGTACGATTTACAGTTCGAATTTGATATCTCGAACATCGATATTTTAAATACCTTGAATATGTTAAATTGAGTTAGAGGTACCTAAAAAATTTTCTTTCTGTGTTTTAACCGCACTATCTCAAATTGTTGGATACATGTATCTAGTTCTAGCTAACAAGATTTCACTTTTTGTAATGCATGTTTTACATTTACCTTTTCCTATTGGATATAAGATGTCACGTGAGAAAAGCGTATAGGCATAACGAATATGTGATACATTTGTAAGTCAAAGTAATCAAAAATATTGTTACGAAACCCAAATTTGAAAAAAAGGTTTAGACGTCTGATTTGCTTATTTATTTTCATCTCATTCTCCTCCATTAATTTTACTGAATTGTTGTTAATAGGACTAAAATTTAACAAATTACATTCTACATCAATGCAAAAGGGAACAGTTTATATAATAAATTGGTATGTTTGATAATTGTAGATTTTCTTTTCTTTTCTTTTTTACAAAAGAATGTTTGAGACGAGTTTAATGTTTGAAATTGTTTGGAAAGTTGTTAATTCTGGATAACATTATAATAAAAAATTCTATTTACTACTGACATATAACAGAAAGAAACTGAGCTTTTGAGCACAATCTTAGATTTTCTAAAATTCTGAATCACATTTAAGTTCTTAGATTGAATTGAAATTCTACAGTGTAAATTAGACTATATTCAATAAAAAAAAAAGCTTTCAAATTCCACAAAAAATGATTTTTACTTAAAATTAAATCTTCTATATTAATATATAAAAATTTACATCATAGACCCTAACTTTTTATTTATTTTTTTTTTTCAAAAATATAAGATAAGTTTAATCAACCTGTTAAAATTAAGCAATAGTTTAAAAGAATGTCTTGTTTGTTAAATTCTTAATAATGCCAAGTTAGGCCAAAAAAAATTAATTTCTTGGTACTCAGGCCCTCCCTCATCTCTTCCAGGGGCGCCTCGTTGACCCTTTTTATTGCTAAATCAATAAAATAAAAACAACAAATCACCTCCCTCATAATTTTTTGAGGTTTTATACAATGTAAAAAGCTGCCTCATCATGTTTTGGGGGCAATAAAAAGTAAAAAAAAAAAAAACCTCCCTCCCTCATCATATTTCTTGATAAAAGGCTTGAGAACCAGGGAATTAATTTTGCATGGCCTTATTTGAAATTTTTATATGTTAATTTTAATGTGTCTTTATAAGACTGAACAATTATAGTATATTTTCTCTGTTATTTTGGATAAAAACTTTTGGAGGAAAAACAAGCAATTTATGATTAAGACACACTATCGGTGCAAAAAGGTAATATTAAAGTACCGTAGCGCCAAACAAATCACTCTGAGCCCCGTTTTTTTTTTCTTTTTTTTTGAATTTCAAATTAACAATGTGTATAGATACTAAAGATATATTTTTAAAAAATGTAAGACCCTGAATATCACTATCCAACCTCATTGAATTGCAACCATTATGTCATTATTATAGACTACTTTCAGTAGTAGATACCGATGCTAAAGTATTAGCTGCTTAACCTCTTAGTTTAGTATATAGTGAGAGTCTCTGTTTCTTTATCAAATTGATAATTAAATAAATCTTTACATTTATCAAAAAAATCTTTCGGTGCATGGTTTCATGCAGCAAAATTTTGTGAACATTTTATGTTTACATACCCCTTGAATCTGATTTTTTTAAAAACAATTTTAGGAATGCTACCTAGGTAGAAATACTTTCATGCAGCAAAGAAAGCCAAGTTTTCTTTTTCTCTTCTAATGCATTTATTTTATTTTGCAAAAATTTCAACAAATACGAAGAGTAAATAAATATTTTATGAAGTGTTCATTGGTTTTTTTTTTCGAAGTTAAAAGTCTTTTTTGTTTCAAACTTTTTATTTGGTTTGCACATACTGTTTTGCTTTAACATTTTATGTTTAAAGGAAAGGCATAACTTGGATAAAATCTAAAGATTTTAACACAGTATCTCGATTATGTCGCATTTGACACAATTCAGTGTGACACTTTTAAAATGCAGAAAGATGCATATCGAGAAAATCAAATGCATTTTAATATAGAAAGCTATGGAAATAAAGGATGCCTCACCTTTGTATGATTTCGTTTATATCCTCCCAAAACATGGCTTGAAGTGTTAGCTTTAAAACTTTGAAAGTAAATTAAAGGCATTGAGAGTTTTCATACAACTTTTGAGAACACCCACACACAAAACCTGCGTTATAGTTACGTAAAGAAACCATCGCCGTTCTACCATATTTAAAATGTCGGACGTAGTTAACATTCTTATGCATATTGAAATGACTCACGTGTTACTTTTACTATATCTAATAATTATCGCTGAAAAAAATTAATTTTTATTAATTATAGTGCAATGTTTGACAGCTTATTATTTGCAGTTGGTTATTTTTAAATCAATTCATGATTTTTAAAAACATATGTTTGTTCAATTGTAAAAAAAAAAAAAAAAAAAAGAAGTCTGTTCTAACAATATTAAACTTTAAATGAATGCATCATAGACATGTACTTTAAACGAATATATATTTAAATTTTTTTTAAAAAGTTTTAGACCAAAATGGTCCACAGTTCAATGAAAAAAATCCTACTCGACTTTAAATAGGCCAAGATGGCCTATTTCACTATTCTTTGGAATTCTCAACTAAAAGACTGCATTGTCAATAACACGACCCATCTCTCAATTTGTATGTCATCTTTTCTTTTCCTGTTGATATACTTAGAAGAACTCCTCGGTGCAAGTAGCAGTGTACACAAATGCTTATTTGTTGTAGAGATTTAAAATGTATATAGAATACGACAACTTCTACAAGATCATTAAAGTACAAGTAACTACCAGGCCTTATAAAGAGCCACGAAACTTCTGCAAGATGGATGACACTTCACATAACTTGAAGATGATATTTGCAGAGACTGTTTGCATGAGGATTTTTATGTTTACACATCCTCCCAAAAAATTAGAGCTATTAGACTTTGGAACAAAGACGTGTTTTGGGGGGTATCAAACAAAGGTCAACACCTAAAATGGACATCGCTATGTCAGCAGCTCAAGATTCGCCTTCATTAATTGTCACTTTAAACCTTGATCAAGGATATCTAATATAGATAATATATATGGTCTCAAAATACTTTACTGCTCCAAATGAACACTCATTGAACATTAAAACCGCTTAACAAAAATGGAATTGCAATCATGAAGCAAAAGTGCAGAGTTAATCGAGAGCTTGCAAGCTGGGAGCGCAAAAGGGTAGGAGCCAAAACAGAGAGTCAAGGCTGAAAAGACACACATTGCAGATGTAAGAATACACTCAGGATACGCCTCTTTAATGTGTAGCTCTAAATCATGCTTTTAATGAATTATTTTAAAACAACAAAATTATGAATTATCTGAAGATTGAGGAGTGAACATCCCCTCCCGACTGGTCACACCCTCCATGTTCTCCTTGTCATGTTCGGGGAATAACACAAACTATTGTGTGAATAATGACTTAACAATCAGTATGAAAAAAGTTATTTAGCATTTGACTTAATGATAAATTGTATCATGCTCTTCCATATCGAATCAGCTGAGAGATATAAATTCCGTATGCAAGTGACAAAGGTATATTGCTGCAGAAGTAAGGACAGTTTACGATTGAAAAATTAAACTCATCACGTCAATCATAAAGCTTGTTGTTAGATAACAATTAACGTCTTTTTCAAGTAAAATTTCCAAAAATGAAACATATCTGCCAGATTCTGTGGTGTCTTTCATCAAACTCACCGGGATATATTGTGTCGACATTAGGAAATAAAATTATTTATTGACAAAAGTCGTCGATATAGATAAATGTCCACTCTCTACCATCGTCTCATACATGTCTGAGAGAGAAACGAACGACAACTCTGCATAGGAGATTGGAAAATGTCAAGTTGAAGGACACAGCGAGTGTTTTCTTCTTTTCGCGTAAAGAATTAAACAAATTCTGCTTCATATGATTACAAAACAATGCTAATAAAAGGGCACAATTGATACCCACTGGAATTTCAAAAGTTGTTGGAAGACATGGTCCCAAAAACCACATAATTAGATATTATCAATCATTAATTTAGCAAATGGCCAGTGACAAGCTGAGTAAATTTACGAGTTTCATTTTTTCTTAAAAAAAAAAAAAACAGCTGTCACTGATTTCAGAAGGCTTGCACTTTAATTTATCGTGGAGAATAGCTGTATATACAGTTGAAAAGTCGTAAGTTTTTATGCTGTTGATTTTGGTAAAAATTCAAATGTTTCAAATTCAAGCTCCTTGGAATTTTTTAAGATCAACATCTGATTTACAC
This sequence comes from Saccostrea glomerata, assembly GCA_003671525.1. Lineage (NCBI taxonomy): Eukaryota > Metazoa > Mollusca > Bivalvia > Ostreida > Ostreidae > Saccostrea > Saccostrea glomerata. The sequence continues at coordinate 1,019,729 of PRKT01000101.1, read as the reverse complement.
CACTTCTCTCGAATACAGCCTGTATATTGTTACACAGTCTCTTGAAGTTTCTCCTTTAATACTGTTGATGTCTAAGTGAGGAGTAAAGAAAGAGGGTTGGAAGAACATTTACTGGAAGAACATTTACTGGAGCCTTACGGTATCTTTGTTAGGATTTTTCTGAAGCTTCGGAATCCAGTATAGATATGGAAATGCAAATTAATTTTGGTTGTTTTGAATATCAAATATATTCAAAACTGACAAATGAAGAATTTCTTCCTCCTGTAGAAATACCAGCAAAAACGACTAAATGTAAGGTTGTATTTGCTAACAAGATCATTATAACGACTACAGAATCTACGATATGATGACTTTAAAGATACCTTTAGCTTTTCCATTAACATCTTGTCTTATTGATTTATTAATATTCCATTATCACCAGCATAAAGCTTTACGTCTTCCAACTAATTCGAAACGCATGGGCATGCTCTGAGTACGTACAATTTTTACCTCCGAGGCGGACTACTGGCAAATAAATTGATGTTAATGAAATTCAGGAACCTCAATGTGAGCAATTCTTTAATGCTATGGTCGTTTTCATAACATACATATATTAAGCAATCGATCCTATCCTTTGTTAGTAGCTTTGTTACGATTTTTTAAAACCAATCGCAATTTATTTATATTTTTTCAATGATATACTAATGTACATGTATGAAAATGAAATGTCAACAATGATATAAACAATGTATTATGTATTTTTAGATCAATGTTTATATCTTTATCTTTTTCATTCTACTTTATTCAGCTTCTTGCATTAAATATTTCTTTTGTATTTCTGTAGTATTTTACAATTAATACTGAGTACTAAAACATAAAGTATATGTATCTATACCATTTTGAAGCAGTGTGTCAATGCTTTTTATTCAAATATATATATACATGTATATTTATACAGAAAAACTTAAAAGTTTCCGATCCCCCAAATATCTATTTAGTAATTGATGACATTTTTCTGATAAAAAAAATCATTAATAAACAAATTCCAGGAATAGAATTCATAATAAACAATGCAATACAAAAAGAATGGTTTCGAATATTTCAGTTTGTAAAACATATCTCTAAAACGTCAAAGATGGGATCAGGTGCCATGGAGGAGTGACTGGTCACCCTACAGTGTTCTCCTCGTCTTATTCGGGAAATAATGGAAAAACGTGCACAACCTAGTGTGTTAATAATGACATAACAATCAGAATGAAAAAAAAATCAATCAGCATTTGACTTAAAAATATATATATTTGCTGACAAGATCATTGCCTCGACCACAGAACTTACGAAATGATGATTTAAAACGAGACTGCTGATATTTTTGTTTCATCAACTTATTTGCAAATAACTTACCACGTTTTAGAAATAGTTCATACGTAGAGTATGCTTTTTTGTTAAAAGTATTTCTTGAGTGCAATGTGGTGCACAAATAGAAATATGTAAGCCGGGAAAAGCCTATTTGAATGTGCTTCACTTTTAGGTTGCCTAAAAGAAAAAGAAATAATTCAAATATTTTTTTTAATCAAGATAAAAATCCATATTTAGAGAAAAAAAATAAAACAAAATTTAAATTATCAAAATGAGGAAAATTGAATCATAGACCATAAATTTCAGACGTACTGAAATTAAAAAAAAAATACAAAAAAGTAATAATAAATGAAAGAAATAGAAGAGGAGGTAAATATATTTGACCTTTGACCCCCTTAATATAACTTTGAACTTTACTGACTATAACGTCTGGAGACTTCTTTAAATTATGTTCACTGGTCTTTACTATCATTATTTTAACTCCAAACTTAGAAAATATATTTCCCTTCATTGTTGAGCGATAAAGTCGAAACCTTTGCATTGCAGGTTTTATTCCATTTTCAGAAACTTTTTTTGTTTTGTTTTGTTTGAGAACATTATTTATCATAACAAAAATCCTATCAGGGGTTGGTTTGAATGCTCACAATTGCTTTGTTAGATTTCTTTCCTTATTTCTTTTTTCTTTTTCTTCATCATCTTATATTTATTTTTTTTTAGTAAAAATTGCTTCATAAAAATGTTTCAAACATAAAGATCCTTGTTATATGACTAAGACGATTAAAGAATTAAAAAAAAGTCCAAGACTTCATATTTTTTTTTCAAAAGAAAATAATATGTGCTATCTCATTACATTATGATAATTTTTAAATTTATTTTAACAGTTTTATGTGGTATAATACGTTCATAAAACTATTTCAGGTGTGAAAAGAAATTACCACAGCCATATATAGTAAGCATTATTATTTTTCTCGCCGAAATAAGTGAGTCGAGTCCACCCACCTCCATCATAATGATCGATGGTTTCTAAAGATATCAAACAGTGATGCCCACACATATCTTATTATCAGCTAATACATCTATTCACGATACATAAATAAGGCTTATGAATCCATGATACATTTAAGTTTCTCTTTTAAAAGTACAAAAACATTTTTTTTCACACCGATTGTTTTCAAAAATCAGAGCATTACGGAAGTAGTTTAACCAGCCAGTGTTTTTAAACACTATAACATGGAATGTGTCCCAATATCTATCATAGGTCAGCTTCTATGACAGCATTGGAAGTATACCAAAAAAATTTTTTTTTTGTTTTAAACCAATGTTGAGTATCACATGAGATTAAAATTTGTAAAAAAAAAAAAAAATAAAATATTTAGATCTTATTTTACGTTAGCTGCAAAAAAAGTCAATTGTAATTTTTAAATGCAAAGCAGTGTGTATTCTGTCAACTTTTAGGATAAACAATTTCTTTTTATGTATCTATCTGTCAAATTCATTTCAATTAATTTCAATTGAAAAAAAGAAAAGAATTTTACATTTCACTCATAATTGTATATTGTTTGAAAAAAACCTCACTGATAATTAATTAAGTGCATGCTGATCTAGGCACCATAAGATTCTTTGATATATTCAGATCTACAGTTAATCATGTCGATTCGTTTGGGATGCATGGTAAAAGGTTTAAAATGCATGTCAAAATAAATGAATACTATGTTGATGTATTCCGTAAATCATTTTTTATTCGCAAGAACTTTATTCTTGCGTTATTATACGAGACCATTTGCTACAAACATTGTGCTACACAAAATTAAGTTGGCAGACCTGGGGTCGTTTATATGGTAACATATTTTCGTACCCATAAGCATAATAATTTTCATAGTAAAATAAAATGCTAAAAAGGTTACATTTTATTGTCGACATTCGGGTAGATTATATCTAATCCTTCCATAGTAACGGTTCCTACGTCACCTCTGATGTTTCAGACGTTCTTGTTTGCTCTGCTTGTCTTGTTTAATGTACATTGTACTTTGACTTTTAAGTTTCAATAATCTCTATTTTTATTTTTTAGACTATAAAATTTGAGATTTTTTTTAAATGCAGAAGGTTTATATATAGACGTGACATTGTTTTTCATGGCATAGCATCATTAAAATTTTATAAATAAACGATATAATCATATTGAGGCGAAAGATAAAAATTTGTTAAATTCTACTTATTAATAAACTAAATGTAAAATTAGTTTAATCATACTTTTACCTGAAAAATCATTAATTATGTAAAAAAAAAAATTAAGTGTATATGCAATATATTTATGTAAATTAGTAACTAATTAAGTACTGTAACAAACTGATTAAAATTTGAGAAAAAATTATCATCTTGTATACTGAAACTTAAGTCTTACTCTGCGAAACAAAATCTGAATTACGTGCAAATTTTGTCTATTTCTTTAAAAAAAAATTAAAATAGAATTAATAAGCATAATTCAACCTTACATAGATTGTGTAAACAAGCAATATCAGTTGTCAACAACCAACTTTTAAAATTGTTTTAACATGCAAATATCATTAACAGTATTAGAATATTACTTTTCAAAAGAATAATTACACCGAAATTTGACATCTTATATGCAAAATGGGAATTTATTTACATCCATTATATCATATCAACATGCAAAACAACTACAAGTACCCATATTGATGTGCAGGTTTTCTAGAAACAGGAATATTTATTGGTAAATTTTTTAAATGACCTTCGTGTTTTTTTTATTTTTTTCACGTGAATCTAAAATGCAAATGCTGATCACTGACTGCTTTTGTTTCTACACTGCCTGTTTACATTTCTTTAGTATAAAAACCCATGGGATATGTAAAAAACATCGGGCTGCTTTGACGAACACCAGAGTGTTAAAAGCATCTAAAATGTGTGTAATAATTATGTGACTGACAAAAAATACCTTTATTTCATAAATTTTACATTTTAGGAAAATACAAAAGGAAAAATATTAAAAACAATTAAGATTCTATTAGTTTCGAAAGTTTAGAATTGTAAATAATTTTACGTTATGTTTACAACTACAAAACTGTTGCAACAAAATGTGACATTTTCTTGAATGAAAGATAGAGACAACCAACAGTAATTTAGCTAAAAAGTCCATTTAAACCAAACAAATAGGGAGCAGAGCAAACGCGGACTTCTAAAATATTTATAGGTGTGATCAGGTGCCAAAAGTAAGAATCCTCAACAAATACAATCTATCACTAAGTCAATGCTGACTGAGTTTTTTCATAGTAATTGTTAGGCCATTATTAACACACTGAATTGTCGACGGATTTTCTGTCATTTTCTGATCATGACAGGGGAGCACATGGTGGGTGTGACAGGTCGGCATGGGATGCTCATTCCTCCATGACCCCACCTCTGATGTCTTCAAAGTCCAGGGTTTGCTCTGCTTCTGATTTGTATTGTTTGAATGGACCTTTGAGCTTGAATATTGTTTGTTCTTTATCTCCATATATTAGTTTTTCATTCTTCTTTCATCAGCTTGTTAATCGCTTGTCTCAATTTAGAAATTATTCGTCCATAGTGAATGCTTTTGTATATCGAATTAAATGGGGGAGAAAATTTCGCATGCAGGTGATTAGAGTATTTTGCTATATAAATAAATGAAGTTTACGATAGAAAAGTGTAAGTCATCACGGCTATCACAAGGGTTTTTTTGGTAACATTACAATTAACGATCAATAAATGGTATATTATTGATCGAGTATTGTCATTTATTTAATGACAATAAGTATATAACACATATATAGTTAAGGGGAGATAATCGGGACATTTCCTTAGTACAAAGAACAATAGAATTGGCAATGGTATCTTCCCTGTTGCAAACAATCATCAGTTGGCAAAATATTCGTTTAAATAAGAATGTTGGAAGGAAATAATTATCACACAAGAGCTATGCTCTTGAAAAGAGGCTTTTTAAACTAGAGATGATCACAGTCGATTTACCACTGAAAAGGGCAGTTCTATGACCGGGTCACAGTTAAACTGTGACGAAATTAATAAAAATGGACGTATTCAAATAGGGTTCCTTTTCTCTTCCCGCAGAAGAATTATGCACATGTATCAGTCCCCTGTTTAATTGGGTTCTGCATCAGTTCTCATATCTAACTTTAAAATTTTGTTATTATTTTGCTTTTTCCATGAAAAAGATATAACAATTTACAATGTAATAGTATTTTCATGTCCTAATATAAATGCACCAAGGACGCCTCTTCGTAAACATTCCAGTTTTTTCATCTCCTATGTAGATATGGAATTGTGAGGTAAAAAGATACCCATAGTAAAGTTATCCCATTTTGTCACAGAAAGAAGTAGTTGCAATTCTGTTGCAACAACACTCTTTCCTCTACAAAATGGAGTAGAAACCCATTTTCCTACAGAACCATCCTGACGTACAAATGAAAAGGAAAATGTAAAATTTTGTTAATACCACATGAAAAAGTGTATGCTTATATATATCTTATATAAGCAAGGCATGCATTTTTGAAAAATAGAACATACAGTACTTTTGTATCAACAAGTACACCAGATTTTTTTCGGTTTTGTTAAACACTTTTAAACATCTACATGAAAAGAACAATAGTGGATGTATGATAACTTTAGAAAAATATTTGTATGCTATCTGAAAATTCATTTGGATCATTTGTAAATATTAGTTTCTCTTAGAAGTAAAATTATAATATCGTACATACTAGTATATTAATTTATAAAAGGAAAAAATCTTGTGATAATGTTTTCGATTGCAAAGGGTAAATTGAAAATATCAATGTATGATATACATGCAGGAATTCTTTTACAAGTAATGTAAGGCAAATGCCTTTTTTACTATAATTCTTTTCATTTTTAAGATATCCTTTTGTTATACCTTTCATTTTTTGAGCTTTTTAAATGAGGAAAAATCACTATCGTTAGATCTATACTTTCTGAACAAGGATATAGAGTTTTTAGTTCTCCCTAGCTTTGACTATCTATATCTTGCAAGCTGTATCGGTATGGTATCTGTCACGACACTGCCACCTGCCTGATATCAAAGCGTCCACGAAACAGAAACAAACCTCGAGAATTAAATAATGGTGTCCTGGATAATTTTCACGTTTTTAATGACATTCTGTAAGTTTTTCCTTGTTTTTCATTTTGTCCTCACTTTTTTTTCTAAATACTAGTAAAAATATTATTACTATTAGTTAATTTATTAAACCAATGCATCTATAATATGTACTGTTTTTTTCCTCTCTGTTTGCAGACATGATTTCCTCAAGCTCCTCTCTCTCCCAGAAACTCGTCTTCAGTGCAGATGATATCAAGGGTTGGAGATTTTTGTCCACTGTAGGAGAAAACGAAACTTCTTTTATATACGTGATAAACACGACAAACGTTTGTGTTGGCTCCATATGTTCCGATGAATGTGATTTAACCATCGTCCCGGAAGAAGATTTATCTTTTTTGCAAAATGGAACAATAAAATGCATGAACCGTTTACAAATGAAACAGTGTAGGATGAATGGCAATACTAGAATTTCTTTCAGTATCAAAAAATCATGTCGACGTCAACGTCATAATATTTATACACAATTAATTGTAAAAGACAATAAAGATAATATTTGTGGTGATGATACACCGACTTGTTATGAAGGTATGTAGAATATTCTTTAGAATGATGCTTAACTACATTTTGATTTAATAAAATCAGTATTGTGAGTATTCTGATTGATTTTAGGATGGACCTTCAATATTTCAGCTGATATGGAATTACATCAATCCCTGAGAAGAATATAATAAGATTCTAAATTTCTGTACTTTACTTTTCTTTGACTAGATTTTTCTTTTACATCAAGTACGTCACAGAATCCTAAAGACAGTGAAACAGATAATATGACAACAGTAGACCCAAATAGTTACCCTGTCTCTTCATCCAATAAGACTACGGTGGACCCTAGGAATGATCCTGTCTCTACATCCAATATGACCACAGTAGACCTAGGGACTTATTTTGTCTCTACATCAAATATGACCACACTGGACCCCGGGAGTTATTCTGTCTCTACATCAAATATGACCAAAGTGGACCCAGTGCGTTATTCTGTCTCTACATCTAATATGACCAAATTGGACCCCGGGCGTTATTCTGTCTCAACATCCAATATGACCACAGTGGACCAAGGGAGTTATTCTGACTCTACACCCAATATGACCACATTAGACCCCGTGAGTTATTCTGTCTCTACATCCAATGTGACTACAGTGGGCCCCGGTAGTTATTCTGTCTCTACAAACAAAATGACTACATTAGACCCCGGGAGTTATTCTGTCTCTACATCCAATGTGACTACAGTGGACCGCGGTAGTTATTCTGTCTCTACAAACAATATGACTACGATGGACAGTGGGAGTTCTCTAGCATCCATTATGACGACTCATTGGAACACTCTATCGACGACCATTCTGTCATATCTATCGCTTAAAATTCTGTTCTTATATTTATTTTAAAATTGCTATACCACGAAAAAGACATGAAATATTATAATGAAACAGTAATTTTTATGTCCTAACATAGATGCAACAAGGACACCTCTTCGTAAACTTTCCAGTTTTGTTATCTCCTATGAAGCTATGGAATTGTGAGGTAATAAGATGAACTTCCATTCTATACAGTAGTATTTTATTGATCCTGTCGCAAGATTAAGGCACACGTTGTAAACTGATCCCATTATGCCCCAGAAAGAAGAACAATAAGTTGCAGAAGGATTGCAACAGCACTTCTCCCTCTATAAAATGAAGTAGAAATCCATTTTTCTACCCGACCATTCTGAAGTTCAAATGAAGAGGAAAATGTATAATTTTGATTTTTCATGAAAAAACTTTATACTTACATATTTTTATATAGGAAGGCATAGAAATATTAAAAAAAAGAACATTGAGTACATGTGCGTCCACAAATAGACTGCATTTTTTTCCTCTGTTTAATAAACGATCTAAGTGAAAAGTACAATAGTGAATGTATAATAACACTATAAAAATATTTATGATCTCAGAAAATAATTAAAAGCATTTGTAATTTTTTTTTCGTAGAAGTATAATCATCATTTTATACATGCTGAACTAATAAAAATGTCTGAAAAACCCCGTGATGTTTTTCATTGCCAAAAGCTAAACAGAAAATATCCATGAAATGTATGGAAATAACGAACATTATTTAAGCTCAGACGTCAATTAAACAATACAAAACAGGAGCTGAACAAACACGGGCCTCAAAAACACCAGAGGAGGGATCGGGTACCATCAGATGTACAATATATACAATCAATATACGAGAAAATCACTCATAAGTAATATGATGCAATTGCTTTTCTTCTATAATTGTTTTCATATGAAGCAGACTTTGTGTAAAAGCTTATCCTTGAAAAGAAGGAAACACTTGCTGTGGCCTTCAACTCGATATTTAGATATATCGACGACGCATGTCAATTAACAATGGTAATTTCCATCCTTATGTCGATACTATATATCCTAGTGAGCTTGAGATAAACGATGTCATAGAGTCTGACATATCTGTTTCATATTTAGATATTTTATTTGAAAAAGACATTAATGGTAATCTAACAACCAAGCTCTATGATAAACGTGATTACTTAAACTTTCCTATCGTCAACTTCCCTTACTTATGCGGCAATGTACCTTCATCACCTGCATACAGAGTTTACATTTCTCGGTTGATTCGATACGCAAGAGCATGCTCTACGTACATGTATGAACAATTTCTAAAACGAGGTAAATTATTGACAAACAAGTTGGTGAAATAAGAATATCTCGTTCTTAGTCATAATTTCATGTAGTTTCATTTCAGTACTATGGTCGATACAATGACCTTGTCAGCAAATACAATTTATCATTGAGTCAAATGCTGGCTGATGTTTTTCACTCTAACTGAAGTCCATTATTTATACACTGAATTGACGTCGGATTTTTTCCGTTATATCCCGAACATGACAAGGAAAGCACGGCAGGTGTGACCGGTCGGCAGGGGATGCTCACTCCTCCATATAGCACCTGATTTCACCTCTGATGTTTTGGAGGTCCGTGTTTGCTCTGCTCCTATGTTGAATTGTTTCATGGACATTTGGTCTTGAATACTGTTCTTTACCTCTATATGATTCATTTCAATAGTTCAATAATTTTTTCCCCTTTTACTTGTTGTGCTTTTTAATTAAGGAAAATCACTCCCGTTAGATCTGTAGTTTCTGAACAAGGATATAGAGTATACAGTTATCCCTAGCTTTGACTATCTATATCTTGCGGTACTGGTATGGTATCTGTCACGACACCGCCACCTGCCTGATATTAACGCGTCCACGAAACAGAAACAAACATCTAGAATTAAATAATGGTGCACTGGATAATTCTCACATTTTTAATGGAATTCTGTAAGTTTTTCCTTCTTTTTTATTTGGTCTTCACCCTTGTTTCTAAATACTAGCTGAAATTTTATTAATTACGATTAGTTAATTTATTAAATTGAAAAGCTAATGCATGTATGTATGTGCTAGTTTTCCTCTGTTTGCAGACATGATTTCCTCAATCTCCTCTCGCTCCCAGAAACTCGTTTTCAGTGCAGATGATATCAAAGGTTGGAGATTTTTGTCCACTGTAGGAGAAAACGAAACTTCTTTTATTTACGTGATAAATACGACAAACGTTTGTGTTGGCTCCATATGTCCCGGAGAATGTGATTTAACCATCGTTCCAGAAGAAGATTTATCTTATTTGCAAAATGGAACAATAAAATGCAATAAAACTTTACATCAAAAACAGTGTAGGATGAATGGGAATACCAGAATTTCTTTCAGCGTCAAAAACTCATGCAGAAATCATTCTAAAAATACACTATTAATTGTCAAAGACAATAAAGATGATATTTGTGGTGATGATATACCGACTTGTTATAAAGGTATGTTTAATATTCTTTATAATGATGTTAAACTAAATCTTTTGATTTAATAAAATTGGTATTCTAAGTATTCTGATTGATTTTACGACAGAACCTCCATTTAACACTGATATGGAATCACATTAATGCATGAAAAGAATATGATAAGATTCTAAATTTCTGTACTTTACTTCTCTTTGACTAGAGTTTTCTTTCACATCAAGTACGTCACAGCATCCTAAAGACAATGAAACAGATTTTATTACCACAGTAGACTCCAGGGGTTATTCTATCTCTACATCCAATATGACTACAATGGACAGTGGGAGTTCTCTAGCATCCATTATGACGTCTTATTGGAACACTCTGACGTCGACCTCTACGTCAAATCACACAGATTTATCAAAAAACCACACTGATTCTACCACACCTAATACTTGTATTTTTTTATGTGTTTGAACCTTCTGAGTAATAAGGATAATTTTGGACTTTTAAGCAATATAGTTCTGATCATGTGATTCATCAAATTCTATTTTACTTTCAGCAACCCCGCCATGTTGTGAACTAAGCAAAACACTATCTCCCCCAAGAAGCAACAGAAAAATAAGTGAGCAAATTTAATTTCAAAAAAATTAAAATTTAGACTACTATGTATTTTATGATATTAACCACGAGAATTTGATGTTGAGTTTGCTTCAAAATTTTGCTAGGCAATACTAGTATTTGATTTTCATTTGGTTACAAAACAAAAAATTACAATGTAATTATGCTACAAATATCAATACGAGCGATATCCCTTTGTAATAAAATTATCACCCGTTATTGAAATTCATTTAACAACTATCATTCACTCTACAGGTAAGACAGATATGGACATAGCGCTGGCAGTCACTGTATCTATAGCTGTGTTGGTTGTGTCCGCCATGTTGTTCCTGATCGGCAGGTGCGTCACGATAAACGTCATCTGGTCACCATCTTAATATATACGTCTCTCTCTCTCTCTCTCTCTCTCTCTCTCTCTCTCTTGTACACAAACATATCTGAAAAAATGTATAAAACACGAAAAAAGTAATATACTTCGTCAACCATCAATTGGTCTTCTACATGTATATAGATATCCCAAAGAAAAAGGGTTAAGTCAGAAAAATCTGAAAAGATCTGCGCAATTAAAGATCAACTCCCTCATAAAACACGAGATTTACTGATTTATTAAAATACAAATTGATCTTGGTCTGAAAAACAATAATATCATATTTTTCCATCTTTGTCATTTTGTAATAAAACATTTACAATTTTGATCACCACTAAGGTTCCATATTAAAAGGACATATATTATAATATGAACAATATACGAGGTTTCCTGGAGAGTCATTGCATTTCAATTTTTCGAGGATTGATTTTAAAATTGATGGAAAGTATTTTGAAATATCGATTGCATAAAACATTTTACTCAGCAATAATACTTCTCCAAATAAATTAGAAATAAGAGAAATTATAACTTTCCGTTTCAAAAGAAGTAATAATATTATCAATATATTTTTTAAAAAATAATATGTTATAATTTTTCAGATTATTGTACAAAACAAGACATGTGACAAAAATAGATCCCTCTATCGCTTCGTTTGACATTGTTAACCCAAGTGATGGGGTCTTTGAAGATCCGAGTGGATTCTTAAAGGAAACGTACATCCACATTCGGAAGGTCTCGGAATCAAACACGGACGAAAGTCCTGTATCATCGCCACGTGACCATAATCAGGATTCGTACCCTGAAATGGGGGTGTCGGCGGTTAATTCCCGCTCACATTATGGAGAATTTTCTACATTTACTGCCAACAGGAACTCATACGAGGACTACCCTCATAGGTACACCGCCCATAAAGACAGAGGAGATATGTCAAAACCTACAAAATAGTTATGAGTCACTTTCAAATTTATGAAATTATTTTTCATGCATTATATATCTATTAAACGCTTTTTGTATGAAATGAAATTTTAAAAAATAAAAGAGAAGAAAAAAAAAAGTTTTATATCTTAAAAACAGAAACCATTGAACAGTTATTGAATATTGTATGTCTGGTTTTGGCGGGTTACTTTGAAGAATTTTCGTCTACAAAAGCTGCTTTTTGGTAAAGTTTTTGTCAGTCAAATATATACTGGTGTCCTTTCTTTGTTCATTTTATCCACAGTGTATGTCTTTGGTACTATTTCTAAATAAAAACATAGGGGGGGGGGCATATTCAAAACAAATAACAAAACATAGAATTAAGTTGAATATAAGCTTAAATATTTTTTTCTTTTAATAAAAGAAACAAACTATTTCTTAAAGACGCCCATTGCATTGAGGACCAGTCGCAAAATATTTTCGAATTAATTCAACATAGCAAAGAAATTAACAAATTTGTTTAAACGAATTAAATTCGGTAATTTTAATCGTAAATTTAAATCAATTTAACTTCTTATAACGAATTTAATCATACGAAAATTTAGTTTAATTCGTTATCTAAAATGAATTTAAGAAATGTAATAACGATTTCTAAATCAAGGCAATGAACTGAAGACGGATTTTTCCGTTATCTTATTCTTATTGTTAGTATATTATTTAAAAACTGAATTGACGACGGATTTTTCCGTTATTTTCCGATCATAAAAAGGACGGGCGTAATAAGTCGGCAGGGAATGCTCACTCCTCCATGGCACCTGATCCCACCTCTGATGTTTTGGAGGTCCATGATTGCTCTGCTCCTATTTTGTATTGTTTTATAAAATTTTTATCTTGAATACTGTTCGTTATCTCCATACGTTCCCATTGAAAAGCAAGTGGATGAAAAAAAAGTCTCGTTTAAAGTCATTATATTGTAAGTTCCATGGTCGATATAATGCCCTCGTTAGCAAACACAATTAATCATTAAGTCGAATGCTGACTGACGTTTCCATACAAATTGTATTATAAATGAATTGTCAACGGTTATTTTTGTATTTCCAATCATGACAAGATGTACAAGCGTATGATCGGTCGGCAAGGATATTTACTACTCCATGGTACGTGATCCCACCTCTGACGTTTTAGAAGTCCACGTTTGCTCTGTTTGCGATTTGCAATTTGTCAATGTTTTGAGCGTTATCTTCACACATCATCTGTTAAGACTGGTTCTTGAATTTGTTTTAACAAATTTATCAAATCAGTCGAACCAAATTCAATGTGTCATGACTAATTCAATCTTTTTGTTTTAAAGTTTAAATTTGTTATCAAGATTACAAAAGTATTTTGAAAAGTCCCGATTGGACACCTATCACACCTTAATATCAGTTAAGGTGTTCGGGAATGATTAAGTATTTTTACAAGTTTATTTAAAAAGACCTATGAAGACAACAATCAGAAATCAACCTCAAAACTCCATTGAAACAATAAAAAAACTCGGAGCAGACAAAACAAAGAGCAAAAAAAACGTCTGAGGTGAAATCAGATCCAAATGAAGGTAAAAGTATTCGCTGTCAACCACTCCCCTTCGACGTGTGCATCTTGATATGTTCGGGCAAATGGAGAATCCGTAGGCATACTCTAAGAATTTGTAGAAAGAAAGCGCCAGTCAAAATTCCATTAGATGGTGAAAAGTGTATTTTGTTGTATAAATCGAAAGTTATCGATAGAAAAGTCATCACATTTATCATAAGGTTTTGTTTGCTTACGTTCAAAACGTTTTTTCTAGTAAAATGCCGTAGTGTGAAACCAATGTTTCAGACTCTCGGGTATCGTTTCTTCAAAGATGGAATCAACCTACGAATGAAAATGAATATTCTTTATTGATAAAACGTCGCTGATATATATAATTGTTGTATTGATCACATGTAAGAGAGCTCTTTTCATTAAAAAGTTTCGAATAAATTCTGATTCATATGAATACAAAAATAGGCTTGCTTATAATGAGGCGCAATTGAGGGTGGAATAAAATGTTATCTAGTTTTCTTTTTGTAATTTGCTTCATTGTGAACTACATCACTAAGTTTTAATTCCGAATAATGAAATAAAACATACTAAGATCAAGAAGCATATGACATATCTGAAAAATGAATAAAAGAAGAAATTATATTAGTATAAAGTACAAGTTTTCAGCGAAGATGATCATAAAGTTCTTCACCTGAAATAATGCTATCTCTATGATGATCACGAAAAATGTCCTATCTTATATATGCAGGTGTGTATATATAAATGATATCAGAGTAAATATGTGACGTCATGATATAAACAATGATGTATGGAATTGCAGTAGACAATGATGGGTTCAGCTACACTTTGTTTGAGTTTACTGTGTATATTAATTGCAAAAGGTAACTTCAGGATGCCTTAATAGATTATCAGAACTTTTTTTTTTTTTTTTTAATATGACAGTTTGTATGCCCCTTTTATATGAGTTTCTTTTCATGTATGCCTTATTGATTTAGTTTGTTTATTTTCATACCGTAGTGTATGGATCTGACGGGTGTCCAAAAAGCCAGACTATCACCATAGGAGTCTCCTACAAAAATATTTCCTGGGACACAACTTGGTCAGATTTTCAGAGCAAAAACTGTGCGTGGCAGCTTAACTTTTTTTCAGTGCCCGGAACATTGAATTTTACCATTAGGCTTGACAAACTTGTCCTAAGCAGCCACGACTCTTATGTCTATAACGGTTACGGGATAGTAAAAACAACAGTCGGAGACAAACTCCATGTGTTTGCATGTGATGATAGACAAAAACAATTCGAGTTGCCAATGTCTGCCATAGGAAGGACTTACCAATTTAAGGGAAATGCACTTTGCTTTTTTATACCACATGGGGACTATAATTATGGACAGAATATTTTTACGACGCATCAGCTTATCATGACGATTGGGATAAAATCAGCAAAACTAACAAAAGGTCTGTATATTTCTTCACTTATACTGAATGCGTGTTATGATTTTATTTTGGTCTTTAATTTGTCTAAAGATATTATAAGATATTATAATTATTTCTTTATTGGACGAAAGCGATGTAAAATTGCAAAAGACATTTTTGCAATTGAAGATTTTCTAGAATTAAAAATTGACTTCGCAATATAATGAATTTATTCAACTGTGATATTTTAAATTTTAGACACTATTGTTCCTGATAATCCAAAAATCAGCTTTGTCGTCTCACAAAAACCTGAAATAAGCTCTAACCTCAGTACTTTGGGAATTTCTGGGAAAGAGGCGAGTTCCTTAATCGTATCCTCCACAATTCCTTTGTCAACTTCAGCAAAGACTCAAACAGACACACAAACAATGCATCATGTACCTCTAACACTTCCTAATAGTCAATCTCAGCCACATATGATAGAAACTTCTAAAGACTCACCAATATTCCATCATCAATCCACACGTCCCAAGTTATCAACTGATCGATCAACACGTTCTACCTTCTCAACAGACCAATCAACACACTCTAAGTTCTCAACTGACCACAAGGTCTTTACCAATAAAGTTTCAGCTCACTTTACCCACAACCCCATCGTTCATTCCTCGGTTCGATTCAAGACGATAACATCACCATGGGCAGTAACTATACGCACCACAGAAACAACTGTTTGGTTTGGAGCTAGTACAATAACAGATAATCTTACGTACACGTCTCAAACTTATGGAACCACGTCTGGTGGAAATAATCATTTCTTTGAAGGTGAGAAAAAAAATGATTATTACTTTTTTAATAAATTTTTTTTGATATTTAGTTCTAAAATAAATGAAATATTTCAGACTGATGTATTGATAGTTTTTTTTTTTTAGAACAGAACACACGCATTTATCTGTTGGTCGGTCTGGTCTCCGGAGCTGGTCTGATTCTACTGATTGTCACGTCTATGTGAGTATACGCTGAATTTCAGAGAAGTTGTAGGGAATAAGGTTTGGTAAATTTTTAAACATGTTTTTACAAATTGTATTTTTTTTTCATTCTAGTGTCATATGCAAAGTAAGAGGTCTGCATCGTGATTCAGACACAGATGCTTGGAGTATGGATTATGGACAACCCTGGTCATGGCGGAAAAACTGGGTCATCAAGCCGCGAACATTCAACGAAATCGAGGCTGAGAAAATGAAGGCTGATCTACAAATCAAACCAAGTTTACCCTACCGACCTTCCATCAACAAACATATTTCCCTTTCCCGCCAAAACACGGATTCTTCACGTTATAGTTTTGACGAAGAGGATGCTTATGACAATGTTGTCGTTATGTCAACACAGGAGATTATTAATACATTGGAAAAACCGGAAACAGGCTCGGAACAAAATTCTTATGTGTCAACTGATAATAAGAATTCATTTAATGATATGAAAATGTATTCTAAAGTCAATAATATGTGATAGAACGTAATTTCCAGAAAAAAAAATTGCTGAGATTAACAAAGTAAATTTGCATTGAAACACAAATATCAGTTTACGCGTTGTATTTAGTGCAGTTGCAAAGTGAAATTGATGTACACGTAATTTTGTTGACCTACTCTACTTTTAACTTTGCAAATGTAATTTTGTAATGATTGTCAACATATCTTTTTAAGAAGTCTACATGATTGACATCCCAATTCCTCACACAAACGTGAAAATAGAAAAACCATTCCTTAAGTAATAAGTAAGCTTTTCTGATTGAGTAGTGACTGGTATCTTTCCTGAACACAAAGCTATAATTAGTCTTACTAATATAAAAGCTAGCATATTCAGTGAAGGTTAATATACAGTTTAAGTATATCATTGAGGGAGGTAGCAATATTTCAGTTCCCTAGGCCTGGACATAATGATCTAAAGTTAAATAGGGTAAAATCAGTAGAGTTATGATAAAGTATGTTCAAATAATACCAATGAGGGTAGGAGAGTCGTAGAAGGGGGTCAGACATTACAAAGGAGTATATAGGAAACACTTTGAAGAATTCTTTTCAAGAAAACTTACCTACTACCTGGTCCTTGTTCCACCCGGAGACACATAGGGCAAGGACTGCGGATTTCCATCCCTTTCTATTCTTAGCCATCCTCTCCACCTCTCCTTGTGATGTCATTTGTTGGCTTTTTCAAGACATGGCCTATCCATTGTAATCTGTATTTTATTAGTAAGGTCCTCGTGTCTGTTGTTTTTGCCGTTTCGTACAAATTTTTGTTGGTAATCTTTGTCGGCCAAAATATCCTCAAGATCTTTCTGAGGAATCCGTTGTAAAAACTTGGTAGCTTTTTATGTCACTTTCTGTCATCCTCCAACATTCAGCACTATACATCAGCACCAACTATTATATAATTTGATCTTAGTAAGCCTGCTGATGCTGCTTTACTTCCAAATATTCTTAAGCTTGACAAAGGATCCTCTGGTTTTACGTAATCTTGATATTAGTCCTTGTAAGCTCCGCCATCTGATGTTACTACACTTCCCAGGTATGTAAAATATGATGTATTTTCAATCCCTTTTCCTTTCGGTTGTATTTTGGCTTTTTGTATTTAGGGACATTACTTCTGTGTTCTTTATGCTGATGTTCAAACCGTTGCTGTTACAGTAATAAGAAATTTAACTACCAATAGAACATTTCAATTCTGCAAAGAATGCTTTTATTAGGTCAACTAGTTTAGATGGTACACCTTAGTGCCTCAGGTTTGTCTACAAACTGTGAATGCTTTTTTAAAGTCAATGAAGTTTATGATGAGTTGTCTTTGCCATTTTGTGCATTATTCTATTATGTATCTTAATATAAACACTTGGTCTCAGCAGCTCTTTCCTTTTCTGAAGTCTGGCTGTTCTTTCCGTAACTTGCTGTCCACTGCTGTCTTAATTCTGCATATGATTATTTTACTAAAGATCTTGCTTGGTATAGAAAGTAAAGTAATACCTCTCCAGTTGTTACAGTTTGTGAGGCCTCCTTTCTTTGGTAGTTTGATGATGCTACCTTCAGGCCATGCTGGTGGTATCATGTTGTGCTTCCATATCTTGTAGAACAGGGGATGAAGAATATCTGCTGCTAGGATAGGGTCTGATTTGAATATTTCAGCTGGTAAGTTGTCATTCCCAGGTGCTTTATTGTTCTTTAAACTCTTGATTGCTGTGAAAATTTCTAATTTTGATGGTTCGTCTGTGTTGATTTCTAAGTCATTGCTTGCTTCTGGTATTTCTGCTCTGTTGCTTTGTTCTGGGAGGCTCAGTATCTCTTCAAAATACTCCTTCCATCTTTCTTCTGGCTCTTTCTCAGATGAAATCATTGTGCCCGGCTTATCTATTTTCAAGAATAGCCTCGCAATTATTTGAGAAGGTATTCGATTCCATTCATAGAGAGTCTTTGGTTTATCATAAAGTTCTATGAATGGTGAAACTTTTACATGCATCATTCCATTATGCAGTCCTATACGTTGGATAAGAATTCGACTGGTTTCGGTGAAAACAGGAGTGAAGCAGGAGTGAACAATGTCGGGATTCCTATTTTTGCTGGTTATAGATTTCTGAAAAGAATTACACTAACAGAAAAACCGGAATAGGGGGAACTTCACAACAAAACTTGAAGATCTAGACTTTGCAAGTGACCTTTCCTAAAAAATTCGGTACATACAACAAAAGACATACAGATTAAACGATGTTGCAAGTCAAGCTGGCCTCAGAATAAACATTGAAAAAATTATAAAAGAAAGTCTGTCGAGATTGTTGTACAAGACCTGGAGGATGTACAAACATTTAGGTACCTTGAAGGTATCACAACAACAAAGGGATAAACGTTACCAACAGACTAAAGCTAACTCGCGGTTTAGAAGGCTAAGGAAAATGAGGATTCCATCAAAATTTTCCATTCAATCAAAATTTAAGTTCTAATGTGCTGAAGTTAGACATGACTAACAACGAAGCGAGACAAAAAGAAAATGAAAACCTTCCAGAATAGATATGCGGATGAAAAATCCCAAGAGTAAGAAAGCCTGATAAAATATCAAAAGAAGAACTACATGTTAGAACGAAAACAAATGGAGCAATAAAACATGGCGATAACGAACAGTATTCAAGATCAAAAGTTCATTCAATCAATACTAATCAGGAGCAGAACAAACACAGGCCTCTAAAAAAATCATACGTGTGATCAGGTGCCATGGAGGAGTAAGCATCCCCTGCCGATCGGCCACGCCCTCGCCGTGTGCTCCTGTCTTAAAAAATCCGTCAGAGTGTAAATAGTTTCCTAACGATTACATTATAGTAATAAAAACGTCAGTCAGCATTTGGCTTTATGATAGTTTGATTGTATTTGCTGAAGGGTCATTATATCGACCATAGAACTTACGAAGTGATGAACGAGACAGAACTTTGATATTCTTATTTCATCACTTTAAAAAAAAAAAAAAAAAAAAAACTTACTTTACGTTCAAGAAATTGTTCACTGCACGTATAGCATGCTCTTGCGTATCGAATCGCTTAAGATATATAAACCCTGCTATATGCAGGTGATTAGGGTATATTTTTTGGAATTTGACGATTAAAATGTTATGTAAAGCCACACGTTTATCATAAAGCTTGCATGGTTGCTGGATTACCATGAACGTCTTTTCTAGTAAGATACTAAGTATTCAAATATGAAACAGATGTGTCAGACTCTGTTGTACCTTTTACTTTGTATTTCAGTATCGTATCGACATAAGGATACAATAGTTACTTGTAATTGACGTCGTCGATATATCTTAATGTATAGAGTTGAATGCCACAACAATTACATGCTTTCTTCTTCTCATGCATAAAAAATACAAAAATAGGTCTGCTTATAACGGGGCGCAATTGGTGCCTATGGGAATTCTAACAGATTGTTGGAAAAACCTAATCTTCAAAATACAAATAGGTATCGTCAAGCGGAAACTCATTTTTTTAACCAATGCATCTTTAATATCAACTTCAATGTACCTGTGTGACCAATTAGAATGTTTTTTCTTTTTAAAAAAATACAGTTTTGCTAACGAATTATATATTTACTGAAAAAGCAGATGCCAATGATGTCAACAAGTCTGGATTAATCAAATTTATGAGAAATGGTTGTATATAGAATAGAAAATTTTATTGATTTTGCTAGAATTTTGTGATTTCAATTTACCACATCTGATGTAATTACACTTCTCACATAAATTGTTACAGAGTACTCCCAAGGTTTCCCCTTCGCTGCTGTAACATTAGTAAAGAGTAGAGAAAAAAGCTTGGTAGAACATTTACTGGAAATGCTAAGTATCTTTGTAAGGATATTTATGAAGTTTCAGAATCCAGTATAGATATTGCAATTCAAATACATTTTGGTTGTTTGCAATATTAAAAATATTTACAACTGACATAAGATTTTGAGTGAATTTTCAACCATGAGAGAGAGAGAGAGAGAGAGAGAGAGAGAGAGAGAGTACGCAAAGACCTGAAGCCTTCAGCAAAACATAATTTTTCATGTGAATGTTTTTGTCTCTTTTAGTGTTTGTTTTTGCAGAAAGTCATTGAGGAAATGTCAAAGAGGCATCTATATTTCACATCTTTCAGCATTAATTAATTTTAAAAGTACTTGTACATAAAAATGTTCTACATGTGGAATTTCTTACTCATGTTTCGGTATGTCTCTGTCGTGTATAGTACCTGATCAATTAATTTTAGAAGACTTTCAAAACAACTTGCTCTTTAAAACCGATAATACATGCATCGCAACCTGCAATTAAGTGACGAATCTTTGTACGTAGGTGCATTTGACGCAAGGTCGTCATTCACGCATGTCGATGTACCGTGTTTTGACAAACAAATAATTGTAAAATGTATCAGATGTTATTCTTAGAATAAATTATACATTCTAAAACTAAAATGAAAAAATATGGAAATTTTCGTTTTTAAAAATAATGAATTTGGAGAGATAACTGAAATGCAAATTACAGAGGGATTTGTTTGTTCACGTCGTACATGCGTGAATTTTTTTCTTAATTCAGGTGGAGGAATTTGCACTAAGTCCGAGAGAACCATGCATTGAAGCATGCACACGCACAATGCATGCGGATATCGTAAACAGGGTGTTTCGAGTGCGTTCTGTTTTGTCCACCCCCGCTGTAACTCGATATACCCTCATTTTGTTTATCCAACTGACAGTAATTATAACTTAATGCTTTCTCCATTCCGGTGGACTGATAATTCAGTCAGTAAAACCTACGCAATCATAAAAGCTTTCAAGATCAAATTATTTCAGTCTTAACAAAAAGTTTGTATTTATTCAGCATTTAAAGTACTCCTACAATTTATTTGGATTTATATACGCCTTGATATTACACATAACAAGGTTCCTGGCAGCTTCTCAAAATAGGTGACAATGCGATATTCATAAACAGGAAAAGTTTAATTTCCAGTGAAAATTGTCCATAATCCTGTTTATAGTGGCGCTACCTTACATGGACAT
>PRKT01000101.1:977469-997922 GCA_003671525.1 Saccostrea glomerata | reverse complement strand
TTTTTTTTCCTTAGTGGAGGCGGTATAGCTCTAGTAGACTGTAGTCTCTCTGTCTTCTTTTTTCATATCTCTATATCTTAGTCTTTTATATTTCAAACTTAACAGACACAAAAAGAGCTATTTAAAAAATTAATACTGTACTTCAAATATTTAATGTGCATACCGATTTTATCTTAGATCATTACTGGATGTATTTTTTAAGTAGTAAGAGTTTTAAGAGTAATCTTGATGAATACCATAATTCTCATTCGGTGAACTTTGAATCAAAATCTTGCTAATTGAATACCTGAAAGGAATATTTTAATTGCCTTTCTGGACATTAAATAAAATTTTAAAGATAAAGAAAAGATGTTCCCTGTAGAGAAATAAAAAAAATTAAATCGCTGTACACCATAATGCCGATATCTTTTAATTTTAAGAGATGAAGATCCAGAAAAAATTTACGTAGAGCCATGTAACAAGTCAATGCAAAACCGCACAAAATTTATTTGAATAGCTTCTGTTGCAACTATTCCTAACACCTTTTACTTTCTTTCGGACCAGGAGGAAAAAATACTGTAATTTCAAAATAAATCAAAGTATATTTATATCAACTAAGTCAACTTCTATATAGCTAGATTTTCTAATGCAACGAAATTTGTCCAAGCTTCGCCTCTCAAATAGATCTGCAATAGCTAAAATGGGCAGGCCAAAGGTTACATATACTTTTCAGGATGGACCCCTGCTTGCCATAGAATACTCCTTAATTTTTTGTTCAATTATATGCAAATCAATATATATTTTGCAAAGAATCCAACAATGCATGCGTGTATAACATGAGAAACCATAACAATCCCTCTACAATATCTTATTTTTTCAGATATTTTCTTTTTTAACAACCGTCCAATACAAGCCCTCCCTATTTTCTGGTTTTAAAGAATTTGATACTAGGTATCTACAACCCAACGGGCCTATGGAAATAATCTTCAAAAGTCGTCGCTTAGCCCACATGGAATAAATCAGGGATTGGTCAACTGAATGTGAATATTCCGGGTTGGAACTAGTCTCTGCACAATATCTAACACGTATGTGTTTTTAATGATTTCTACACTGTAATACCAAGCCCATACCAACGGTTTTCAAAAGGGGACCTCCTGGCTACGGAAAAAAGTTATAAAGGAAAAAGCATTTTAAAACATGCTTATTCATGAAGTAAAATTTCTATCATATTTAAACAGAAATTATATAACTAGTTTCTCCATTCAGTGACTATGTAATGTATTTATAATGATTTATGTTTTCAAAGAGAAACATGAGCATTGTGTGGTTTAATGTTTGAATCAAAATAAAATACTTGAAAAAGGAATTTGACATACATGTAGTTCACTTTTTGTATCAAATAATGACAAGATGCAGTCAACTATCACTGAATATTTTTAACATAATTTTATTAACATTTAAACTTTTGAAATTATTCACTTGCCAAAACATATGAGTTTTTATGCATAATAATTACTGGAGACGATTTATCACAAAGCCTGCACACTCACTAACTTTCTTAGGGTCAAGGCGAGTCTGCATTGGAATAATTAGATTCTGTATTTCTAGAGATTTGGCTAGTTCTTTAGTGTCTTTGTCATTAGAAATCAATGTCCCTAAACAGACCAGGAGTCTAAACTCGGCCTCTGGATCCATTGGATTCTCCATTACGCTGGCCACGGCCAGTAAACACTGCGACTTTCCTTCTTCGTCGTCTCGATCCTTTAGACTCACGGAGTAATTCAGTAGTAACGTACTGACACCGATCTGAACGTTTTTGTTGGGGCTCAGCCTACAGTTCAGAGCCTGGGTTATTATTGGGTCTCTGTTTAACAGTAGGAACCTCCGTCCACTCTCATGAAGAAAACAGTTCACTAGAATCCTAAGGGTCAACATCTGTGTGGGGACAGGGGAGGTGGAGTCAAGGAATCGGAGCAGACCGTCCAGAAAGCCACCCTGAGAACAGAAGTGCTCGCACACCTTCTGGTCCCTGACACTCACCCTCAGTACGTCCAACCCCGGGAAAATGTACTCTGGAAAAATATAGAAAAAAAAGTTCTGAATGTACATTAAAATTTGCATTAAGGCAATAAACAGCTGCATCATGTGCATAAAATGAGTTGTTAAGTCTAGCCATTATGTAAAATATCCCTGGATAAGAATATTATCTAGAAAATCAGTCTTGTAAATTGTGTCAATATAAACACTAAAACAGAGTTCATTTCTTTTGTGTAAAACAGAAAATTTAAACAGTTCAACATTCCAAAGGCCAACAAAGAGTAATTCAAGGTCATACGCAACATAGTTTGAACTTTATTGGGTTCTTCCCTGGAGTTGAAGAGTTCCACTAAATGAGGGACCTGTGTGCATTATTTTTAATGTCTATATATGGATATGTACACCTCTTCTAAAACAATTTTTGATGAAAAAAAAACTTGACTTTATGTTTTTCAATTTTTGTACATTTTTCTTTGAATAATGCAAACATTTTCAAAATTTGATTATCTTTTCAAAACCCCTGGTAAGGCATGCTGATATTTTGTCTAAGAACATGTAATGGTATTATAAATTCAAATTTAGAATATCTTGAAAATTTATCAGTAGGTAAGGTACCTTGCGTATGTCCTTAATCAGTATCAAAAAGTTTGAACAAATATTGATATTTCAAATGTTTAACATTTTGCACTTAATTAAAATCTCATATGATTACAAATTCAGGAGGTATGTGATATATTGATTTATTTAAAATAATTAAAGAATAAATTTATCACATTCATTCAAAACCAGATACCCCCAGAACATAAAAAAATCACAATTGATACATTTCCTAGACTTCAAAACAATTCTGATGCAGGAGAACAAACAGTGGATAAAAATGTATGATGAATCCATACTTAAAACTTCAAATGGAATGAATTCATTATACTGGAAATCATACCATATCCTTCACCTTTGCCATAAAGTTTAAATGGATGGTTCTAGGACTTTTTAAAATATTTCACATCACTTGTATATTTCTTGTGAAGATAGCTTTCTTTGGATACCAAATTTTTCTGTCTATTGTCCTTGAACTTGGAGTTGACTTGCATTTGCATTTTACCTTTGGCATTTGAACTGTCACATGGGGACATTAGTACATTGTTTTTCACAAACCTTTGTATTTTTATTTGTACATTGATTTCTTTGTTTCAAGAATGGGGCTATATATATCAGCATCTTGTTTATAAGAATCAAAAATATATAAAATATTTGCAGGTGTCATTTTCAGCAATACTCACAAAAATCAGAAGCTGCTATTCATATTTTTTCTGATAAATTAAAAGATTCCAAAAATACCAGTAATTTTTAGAGACAAAATGAATATGAAATGTTAAATGAAACCTCTAAACATAATATGAGACCTACTTTTCAGTTACCTCTGTGCAATACATTTGCTTTAGTTTATAAATTATGTAATTCAGCTAGCTATGGTCACATTCTCCTATTATAAATTCATAAAACATTAAATGATTATTCATTCTGTTTGAATGAATAAAGTGTTTACAACCACATCTGGAAAGTATGATGCCAACTCTTTGGTGATATTCAAAGGGAAGAAACTCCGAAATGGCAAAATTAAAATATATAGGAAAAGATAATCCTGGATTTATTGTGACAACTTGAAGATGTCTTTCAAAATCAATATGTAAAAAATATACCAATTAAGCATTTTTAGCAATTGTTCACCCCCCTCCAAAAACCCCCACACTTTTATATCTGCTATTGATGTGCACTCCATCAGCAGTAAATGAAAAAAACTACCATTACCATAACCAGTCCCAAACTAAACTCATAAATGATATAGACAATATAAACAATCATATATTTGTACTCAGATGAATTTGTCAGTATTGCCATTTACTTGTAACATTTTAAGAAAAAAATGAATTTGGTCATACATCAGGGGTCTGTGAATATACTGGTACATATAATTATAATGTAAACCAACTTTTATTCGCGACGACTTTATTTCATGATTATCCGGAGTAAACTAGTTTGCGACGATTAATTTTCACGATCAAGCCTTTTTTTTGGAACCGTTTTTAATAGAAAAAGAGCCTTTAAGGACCGTTCGCGGCGAGAAATATTCGCGATTGATGGGTCTCTCGCGAATCTCATGAAAATTTCTCGCACGCGAATAAAAGTTGGTTTTCAGTAGTATACAGAAATACAATGATCCATATAATAACCATTTCAGCTGTTTTAAGTTACATTTCAATTTATTGTGATTGGTCCTATCTAGGGAAAGATAAATTTAAGTGTGGGAGGTATATTAATTTTGAAGGAAGTGGAATAACAATAACCTTAAACCTGCTCACTTTGAACATACACACACAATTCTTCAAAGACCATACCCACTTCAAACAAACACATTTAAATCTGGAAGTCTGAATACATCTTATTTCACTTCTAACAGAAGGCTTATCTTGTCAGTGATATTCAATCTGTATTCTAGTGAACGTTAAGATAAACTTTAGAATAGAATACCTTTAGGCCACCGCAGGACTTTGTTCATGACACCCACATGTGCCTCTGTCACATTTTTAGCCTCCATTAATGTCTGCAGGGAATTAAGGTCATCAGAACTTAGCTGGTTCTCTGCTCCAACCTTGTCATTGAACTCCTTAAGTTTATCTAAAATAATAAAATATAGTTCTAATTTCTGTAAAATAAGCCTTCAATACAACTTATAAGAAAGTAATTTAATCATTGTTCATTTCGATTCAAACATATTGAGAAATGATTGAGAAAAAATACGTATGTTACAGGAGAGCACATACTTATTATCTGAACATGGTTGGCCGTTTCGAAGGTAACATAAGTCTTCTGGGGGAAGTACGTATTACTGGCCAAGTTAACCTGAACATTCTGTGGTCTATAACTTCCTGCTCCTAAAGAAAAATGGGTGTTCAAATAAGACACATAACTTCTTTAAATTGTACTAAATAATGTCAAAAACAGGTCATTGGAAATGACAATTAAAATTTGTCATTATTATATGCAGCAACAAATGCATAATTATGGAAGAATAAACAAAAATTTACTCAGGACAAGACTTACCAGTGAATGGATCTGCACCTGAGATCTGGGGTTGTGGTGTCTGCCCCCCTGGGATGTACCGACCCCCTCCCGTGAATGGGTCAGTCCCCGAGGCTGGGGCGGAGTTGACACTGGATTGGGAGCCAGGAACATGTCTGCTTCCTCCTAGACACAAAAAAAGATAAAAGATAAAATTATTCACACAGATAAACCTGATGTTTGTAGAGGAGAATTCATCAGATTAAAATTACACTTATTTAGCAGTCCATGATGCATGTGTTATGATTTCGGATTGTTGTTTATATATATACACAAGCAAAATTTCCTCCAAAAATGTTTACTATCATATAAATATTGTGTAAGTTTTAACACTTAACCTTTTATGATGCAAAATATTATAACCTTTTTTAAGTTGAATGTTATATCAAATGCTGCTTTTTAAGAAACAGGCCACTTCTACTGACCTGTAAATGGGTCTGCATATCCTGAAGTCTCTTGTCCCAAGGTGACCCCTTTTGTGTTTTCTATGATGAAGTTGGCAACCTGATCAAGGAATAACTGACTCAGACTATTCTTCTCCAAAAATCTCTGGGCAGCAAACCACGGGTCCTCTGTGACATTAAAGGGGAGCTTAAGTGGGGGCTTCCCATCCTCAATATCCACACTGAACACATAGTCATACTCCTGTTGGACAAATTAAGAACCTTTGCATTACTGCAATACAAGAGATGGACTGATGTTTTTGAGATTCCCAAACTTAAAAACATAGGTAATCAAAGATTACGAAGCTCACCTTGACGAATGTTATCAGTGTAAGTAATGCAAATCTCACATCATATTTTCTTAATATCTAGTATTTATCCCAACAACAATATTCTTGCAAGATGTGTTTAACCCCTTACATAGGATATACACATTTCTATGCATGTAGCGTGAAAAACATGTATAGTGTAAACAAATATTCATAAATATGTTAATACTGCAGATATCAAGGACTTCAAGTTCATTGGGATTCAACTGTTCCCAAAACTTTATCCTGGTCTCTTGTATGGAAAATATAGGTCAGATCCAACATCCAAAGCAAGTCTGATAGTGTCCATCCCTAGATGCATCATCCATGCAATTTTGGTTCGGGTAGGTCTTATAGTTACTTGGGAATGAAAATGTAGGTCAGATCCAGCATCCGAAGCAAATCTTGTAGTGTCCATCCCTAGATGCATCATCCATTCAAGTTTAGTTCGGGTAGGTCTTATAGTTACTTGGGAATGAAAATGTGGGTCAGATCCAGCATCCGAAGCAAGTCTGGTAGTGTTCATCCCTAGATGCATCATCCATGCAAGTTCAGTTCGGGTAGGTCTTATAGTTACTTGGGAATGAAAATGTAGGTCAGATCCAGCATCCGAAGCAAGTCTGGTAGTGTCCATCCCTAGATGCATCATCCATGCAAGTTTGGTTCAGGTAGGGATTATAGTTCTTTGGGAATGGACCTGCTCCAAAAACTTTAACTTGGTCACTCATCTGGAAAATGTAGGTCAGATCCAGCATCCGAAGCAAGTCTGGTAGTGTCCATCCCTAGATGCATCATCCATGCAAGTTTGATCCGGGTAGGGCTTATAGTTACTTGGGAATGGACCTGCTCCAAAAACTTTAACCTAGTCACTTATCATGGGAATGGACCTGCTCCAAAAACTTTAACCTGGTCACTCATCTGGAAAATGTAAGTCAGATCCAGCATCTGAAGCAAGTATGGTAGTGTCCATCCCTAGATGCATCATCCATGCAAGTTTGGTCTGGGTAGAGCTTATAGTTACTTGGGAATGGACCTGCTCCAAAAACTTTAACCTGGTCACTCATCTAGAAAATGTAGGTCAGATCCAGCATCCTAAGCAAGTCTGGTAGTGTACATCCCTAGATGCATCATCCATGCAAGTTTGGTTCAGGTATGGCTTATAGTTACTAAGGAATGGACTTGCTCCTAAAACGACGCCAACGCTGGGGGTATAGCATAAGCTCATCTCGACTTCGTCGAGGTGAGCTAAAAAGAATTAGAATGAGGATTAAATGAAACTAACATTACCTCTACATTTGATGACAAACACATTGTTTATGAAAATTTCAGTTATGGAATCTTCCAAGCCAATATTCAGTAAAACTCTTTTCATTCAATGTGAAGTCTGCAGTAAATTTAACAGATTCTCCTGAGAGTTTCACTCCCTCCCTGGTACCCCTTACCTTTCCTTCATAGAGAGTTTTCCCTGAGCTCTGCTGAGTTCCCCCACTGGAGCCCACCACATCTCCAACCTTTGTCCACTCCTGTTTGGCCATGTCCCACTGATGGAGCTCGGCACTGGGGCCTCTTCTGATGATCTTTTGCTGTCCCTCTTTGGTACCTTAAAAAATAATGCACAAATCATCATAAACATAAATAACTTCACAAGCGATCATTAACAGTCAAAACTAGAAAACTGACCAGTCAGCAAGGGCCCCGCCATTGGGTAGAATTATAAGGGTGCAGCTTAAGGAATTATTAAAAATGTACAAAGAATAAGCAACAGCAACTGTATTCTTAATATTTCAAGATAATTCCTGAATATTCAAAAACCTGTAAATAATATCCTTGTTTTTACATTAGGCGGTAAAGAAGAACTTAACATTCAATGTATATTTAAACAATATTGAAGCTTATCTTACATGTATATAAAACGCCAGCCTTCAATGAATGCAAATATCATGAAGGCTTGACCTTAACTTCAAACAAACAGCAGTTGCAGACAAAGGTTTTCATTAATCTTAAAGTGACAGATAAAGAAAAGCCTACTGAATTTTCTGCAGCAGGCTAGATAAGTAATCCCAGGGGATTAATTGTACCTCTCTCATCATTTTCTTCTTAAGTTACAATAAGAACTTTTTCAGTATTAATGATAGAATGGGGTTTTTATACAACTACCTTAAAAATTAATAATATTCTTGAATTCACATAAAGGGGAAAAAAGTGAAAATAAAAAATATTTTTTATCGAAATAAAAAATATATCTTCTTTAATCTATTTCTTGTTTTTAGAATTCAATGAAATCATAACTATTTTAACAAAAATAAAGTATAAACATTTTTATTTAAATCCACATTTCAGAGTGTTCATAGCATTCCAAATAGACTTAACTTCAAAACAAACTTCATTTGCAGACAGAGGTGGTAATTCATCTCAATGTGACAGATAAAGATAATGCTCTGGATTTTCTTTTGGAGGAAAGCTAATTAATCCCAAGAGACTCATAGCAGCATTCAGTTTACAATGGGAACATCTTCAGCAGTTATCTCTCTTTGCCAATGCATTCTTATATAAAGTTAAGGAATCTACCCCACCACCCCAGCTCCAAACCAGGAGACATAGAGAAACAAACTTAGCATCAAAATATGTCTTTCTGCCTATTGAACTACCATACCAAATTTGATCTTAATTGGGCAACCACAAAAAAAGTTATTAGGAAAAAACAGAAAATTTGTGGACGGAAGAATGACAGACGGACAGACAGACAGCTAGACAGACAGACGGACAGACAGAGTGATTACTATAGGGCACCCGCAAATCCTTGCGGGGCCCTAATTAACAAAGATAGTTAAGACCTCTAAATGTACTGAGTAGTGAAATTCAGCATATGTTTACAAGTGTTGCATCAGAATAGAGTGTACCTGGATTGAGTAAAACTTCGGGACCTGGTAAGTCCTCTAGTTTTACATCCCCCAACTGCTTTGGCACTGCTGTGGCTGCCACCTGCTCC
Organism: Saccostrea glomerata; assembly: GCA_003671525.1. Classification (NCBI taxonomy): domain Eukaryota; kingdom Metazoa; phylum Mollusca; class Bivalvia; order Ostreida; family Ostreidae; genus Saccostrea; species Saccostrea glomerata. Next base: position 989,046 of record PRKT01000101.1, on the reverse strand, counting down.
TCAAATGACTTCTGTTCATCCTCAGGTGCCATTCTTTCTGGCGTTGTAGTAAACACTCTAATTACACCATCACTGTTATAAAATAAAGCCTTTTATCATCAATAAGTTCCAAGCATTTCTATTACTGTTTTAGTATAAACTTTCAGATTGGTCTTTCATATTTTCCTTATCAGTAGGGGTACATAACTAGCAAATCTCATTCAGACTTAAACTTTACATTTAATAAATTTGAGGAGGAAGAAATGTAGAAATGCCTAGAATCAAAACCTTACCTGGCACAGCAAAAAGTAGAAACACATGCTCAATATTAATAGTTGGTACACTGGTAATTACCTTGCTCCTGAGACAATGTCTCCATTTCCTGGGAGGACACAGACAGCCCACACAGACTGGGCAGGGTGGGCGATGGTCTGTACACACTTCCCATCTCTCCAGACTCTCAGTGTACGGTCCTCACTGCCACTGATAAAGTCCTGCCCATTAGGTAACACAGCTATACTGTAGACAAAGTTCTCATGGCCATAACAAATCTGTAGACAGTCACCAGACATTGACCATCGGCGAATCGTAGCATCGTTGGCACATGATAAAAACTCGTTCATATTCAGTACAGCTATCCCTCTGACACAGTCTTCATGTCCTGGTAAGACAAAATCATATTACCCAACTTAGCTAACTCCTATGGGATTTAAATATGTTAAAAAAAAACAAATAGATAAATGAACTAAAAGAATATAAAGCCAGATGTGTTAAATACATTTTATGAAGAGATTTTGAATATTTTGTTTGGAAAAGTGATTTCTTAAACATTTGTACATAAAATAATTGGGAAGATGATGAAAACATATATACCTTTTACCATTAACGTATTCTATGCAACACTTTGAACATTAAATTTCATGTACCTGTAAAAGTGTTTTCACACTTTCCAGCCTTCCACAGCTTAATGGTTTTATCAGCTGATCCAGTTAACATGAAGCCCTGTTCTGGTACAATCCCCACAGCCCATACTGCTGCCTGGTGTCCTTAAAAGCCACAGATTCATTTACTAATGGTTAAAATAGCAAACAAAGACAGGCACACAAGGGTGAAACAGTCTATCCCTCTTTCCTTTGAAGTGGGGGTATAAATACTGTTTGACAATGTTTCACTTTCAAAATTATGACAGTCATACCTTTCAAAGTCATGACACACTTCTTATTTAACCAGACTCTGGCAGTTTTATCCCAGGAGCCACTGATAAGAGTTCCAAACTTTCCTGCAGCCAGAGTACAAACTGAAACAGAACATACATGTAGTTTAATACAAATAGCATGTCTGTTTTAATGATTTGTACATAGGCATTTTTCATTTAAAAAGAATTAAAGGTCTCTAGCATACTGCAGAAGTACTTTTTTCCGCGTGCTATTAATTTACGCTATGTATGCGGCCACAAATTTTCCGCGGAAATTTGTCCAAGCGTACTTAATGAAAATGTATAATTTTCTGCCCATGGATTAAACAGAAATTGAGATTCCGCTGAATTATGACCCCGTGGAAAAAAGTACGTCTACAGTATCTAAACATGTAAGTACATATACATACAAGTTAAAAATATTTTAAAATAAATTCATGGTAAATAAAATAATTAAAGAAATGTAAATCCTTTGATATTTTAAAGTTTTCATAATTAAATTTATGTATATCTTTGTAAAGCTGTGATACCTGTGCCTTCATGTCCCGTGAGTTTGAACACTGGTTCTGTAGAGTTTGGCGTGTAGCCGAGGATGGTATGGTCGTTACTTCCCGTCACCAGTAGACCCTGTTCATACTTCGAGTCTGGGGGCATGACACATACTGCAGAGACAAAATTACTGTGTCCTCTCAACAAATGACCCTCGTGGAAACCTGGATCCATTCTAGCAGGAAAGAAAATCAGTTAAGAAACAGATGTAAACTGGCAAAAATTTAGTTCTTTGCATTTAATTTGCTAAAACATAAGCATGAGCATTGTTAAAGAAAAGGAATAAAATCTAAAAATTTTATAAATTGATAAATTTATTACTTAACGATCACATTGAATGACACTAATCACTGCAGAAATTCATGTATACACACTATTATATATTTGAAAATACACACTACATGACAATTGATTAAATAAGCATTTGGATGAATAAGTCAAGTCCTACATTGTGACACAGGATGGGATTTATTTATGTTTTCTTTCATTTAAACAAAATAAAATTAAATAAACTGATGCTTAAGTTTGGGATAAATGCAGATCATTTCTTTCGAGAAAAGTGGCCATGTTTACAGTAATCAACTGTTTGTATCAGTGATGACTAAGCAGAACAAGACAAATCCATTGGAGCATTCTCATTGGAAACAAGGGATCATACTCATTGGGTATCCACACTCTGGCTGTGACATCTCTGGATCCGGAAAGAATACCATCACTGGGAAAAATAGTCGGCGAAATGGCCCGAACGTCTTTTTCATGCCCAACTATGCAGCACCGTAGTTTGTATCCTGCCATTTTTCCGATGAATGTCGAACCCGATAACAATTTTGTAAATTTCATTTATTTCAAAATCTAACGTCTATTAAAAATAATTATATTATTTCAAATACATCTTTTGAAGTATGTGAATTATGCAAAGGAGATTTTTAGAGGAAAAAAAACATCCTTGGAAATCGGGCTCGGACTTAAGAGAAATTTAAGGTATTTCCACCCTCCTGTGATGTCATAGATTATTTTGTGGAAATAAAGAGCTTATTGACTCAGTTTCATACCCCGTAGAAATGTATCGTTTGGAATGATGTTTTAAACAGATGTAATGAAAAAATAATTTGAATAAAAGAATAAATGATGGTGTATTTTTTAAACTTAGAAAAAAAGTTTTACTATACAAGGGCAATAACTCCTTCTCATGTACCTTCATTCTTATTTTTGTTATTATAATTTTTTATTATTATGCTTCTTAAGTAGTTTCCCTCAAATACCGAATTCAAGTATATTGAATAAATTGATAAAGAAACATTTATTTTGGATCTTTCAGCATTAGAATTATCAGCGACATAAATATAACATTTACTTTCAAAACGATGCTACGTGCCTGAATTGTGTATTTGCTTTTACTAGTTTAAACTTATTTTCTTTATAATACTGTTAATTAATTGTACAAATTTTCAGGCTGAAATATACTTCTTTAAAATGTTTCACAACTTAAAAAAAATATGACAATCTATCGTTATGCATTTTTGGTAATCATTAATGAATTTAAATTTCTATGTTAAGTTCAGCAAATTATTTGTTATTTTGTTTTTAGTTTTTATATCCATACATATATCAACAATGCATCATATCATGATCAGTCTGGGAGAGATTAGTGGAAACACCTCGAGAGGGTCGGGAGTCTGCAGTTCTAGTTTTACCCTCTGCCAAAAAAGACCGACTCTGCATGTAGTTAGGCCTACATCGAAGAGCAATGAAAAAAACAACAACAATCAATTAAACGAACTAAATAAAAATATACTTGATTTTTAAAATCTCTTTCATTCAATTGATTTTGAACCAGATCCGGGACCTATATACTAGTATATAGGGGACCAGGCAAAATTTATCACAATGATGGGACCGGTACAAACAGGCATGGTGGTATTAGGATTGAAAAACTCACTGTCAGTGTCTTATCATTTATATTGATAGTTTTAAAATAATTTTTTCATCAGAATACAAACGTGATTCATGTAAGACATCCATTCTAGTCTGTAAATGAGCCCGGCTCTCTGTACTTCTGAGTACTTCGATTGTTTTGGGTATGATCCAGTTATTTGGGACAGATTTATGCCCCTTGCACTTAGAAAAATGTTCCAATTATTTGGGTAAGAGGGGCATAGGTGTTTTACAAACATCTCTTCTTTCATAAGAATTTTGTTTTGAGCGAAACACCACGGGGGCGAAACGCTTGTTCACACTTTTATTTGGCCTTTACCTTGCAGTTCGTGAAAAACCGCGCCTGACTCGTCTGCAATCTGAGATGTTTCAATTGCAGCACAGTTACACGAGTTAAGGCTACAAAAAAGGGGCACAGCCTAATTTGTACGGGAAATTTAAATGACATCAAACAAAACTAACATTTCTTAAAAATACCACTAAATGAGGTGATTTGCATTTTAACCCGTAGGAAACATAAAAACTACATCAAACCTTTACTACAGTATGCTGCTTTTCGTTAGTTACTGACTGCAATACACCTGTTGATGTGACGTAATTTCGTAAAACTTGACGTAGTTTGTATGCAGTGAGAGGCAAATCAAAAAAATTTCTCAACGTAAAATGTTTTCTTTAATCAAACAATATATTTACGGATATTTTATAAACCATTTCCTTGGATTTATGTCTTCTTGACGATTTTAAAAATATTATTTCCTATAGGGTCGGAAAGTCTCGTTTACTTTCACTTTCGATTCGCAACTTCCGGGCAGCAGACCAAAATGCCGCGCAGAAGGATAAAACGTACGCTGAACTAGGACCTGGGGTCCCCCGCAAATAGTTCGTCATTTTGCGTAGTAATAAAACATTCTAGGAACTCTCCAGGCATTAAAGGCACAAAAGTAAATTAATTGATATCAATACGGAGACCTCAAGTCACCTTATATATTAATTGAATTTTATATGATAGACAATTTTCTTTGTCTTACTCCAAAATAATCATATTTATAACTTTATATAGATCAACTTTCTTATATATATATTAGCAGAAACATAAAAGTAAAAAAGAGTGACCAGAGGTAATCTCATATTTTACATCAATAGGGGGACCAAAGATCACCTTCCATTGTACATCAGTAGGGGTACCAGAGGCCACCTTATATTTAACATCGTTAGGGAGACCAGTGGTCACCTCATATTGTACATCATCAGAGGTATCATAGGTCACATAATATTTTAAATCAAAAGGGGTCCAAAGGTAATCTTTTATTGCACATAATAGGGGGGTTTGTTAATTTATTCTATATAATATGAAAAATTATGATGAACTTTACAGACCATGGATATAAATGCATTAATTTTTTAACTGAGTCATTTATATAAGCATTTTCAATTACTAAACTACTGATTTTAAATCCTCAGGATTGGGTATCATTAAAAAAATGAAAATATTGTCGTCGAATTAAAAAAAAGTTCGATAATTTCTCTGAAAATTCATAGCATACATTCCTGTTTGCATCTCAGGGATGTTTTCCGCTTAATGTAGAAACTTAGTACTACAGAGTAAAATTTTTTATGAATATAAAAACAAAATATTTTTACAAAATTAGTCATATCTATTATTCGTTTCATTTTTTTTTTTAGATGCATTACCTATATTTTAATTTTATTTGTTATAAAAAGCTTGTTACGATAAATCAAATGACCTGCATATGAGAAATCCTGTGATTCCCATGAAAACCTGTGATTCATATTCTGTAACCTTGTGATATGTATGCACTATACAATATAAATCACAAGATTACTATATATTAAGTACTTTTAAGTACGATTTTTGAATTTTGAATGAAAACATGTAACGTTTCCAAATACAAATATTATTTTTTGCACATAAATCACAAGGCTATTAGAAATAAATCACAAAATTATCAAAATGAATAAAGTTTTAGAATCTGAAGATTGAACTTTTCGTATAAAATTCCGAAAATTTTTAAAATAAATTGATACTTTATATATATGATAAACAAGTTTTCTAAAATAAATATAACGTTCTCGAATACGAACAATAAGTTTCATCAAACATTTTAAAGCACTATTTGTATAAAAATGCAACCGCTTACATGTCATATGCATATAAGTCGGCTACAGCTTCAATTGACGATCAGTTATATGCGATATATAAAGTCATATCATGTGTGTGTAAAAAGAGGCACATTTTCAGAATTAGTTTTTTTCAATGTTTCTTCTTAATTTTCTATGGCCGAAATATAAATTTATCCTTTTTTGCATTCCTATATATGCTTCACGGAAATATTTAGGTCTACGAGGGCTTATGCTTGCTGCCCTGCTGGCCGGATTAATGAGTACACTGACTTCAATACTGAACAGCGCTAGCTCCATCATGACCCTCGATATCTGGCACCAGTTTCGTAAAAATGCCTCTCAGCATGAGTTGATGATTGTTGGAAGAGTCACTGTCCTTATCCTTGTTGGATTCAGTATCCTATGGTTACCGATTTTACAGCAGACCCAAGGAGGGCGATTCTGGTTTTATATCCAGTCTGTGAGATCATATCTTGTACCTCCTCTTTGTATGATGTTTCTTCTGGGTTTGTTCTGGAAAAGGACCACAGAACAGGTTGTAAATTAAATCTTGATTTAATAATGCAGAGAGAATTTAAGGTGTAGAAGAGATTATTCATTCATGTCATTGAATTTGCTTTGATTAAATTTTATTCCAGGGAGTGTTTTGGGGACTGATGCTTAGCATAGTAGTGGGTTTTGTACGCATGGTTCTAGATTTTACTTTTCCATCACCGGCATGTGGCAGTGATGATGTGGATCCTAGACCAGAAATAATCTCAAAAGTGGATTTCCTGCATTTTGCAACACTTTTAGCGATATTTGCAACGATAGCTATGGTTGTCATCAGTTTGTGTACGCAACCTCGCCCTGCAAATAAGGTAGATCCTTCTCATGCTTTAAATAAATCCTTCAGTGCACGTTGAATGATAAAGTAAAAATAATTTTTTGTTGTCTTGAGCTCCATCGTCTAACATGGTGGACAAGGAATGATGATATACAACCAGAACTCACAGATGACGAGGATGAAGATGTTCACATCTCTGCTCAGTTGAAGGAAGAAGACTCCAAATCTATGGAGATTCAGGAGAACCAGAAACTGACATCTGATGAGGGTAAAATTTATTCAAATTTAGACCATGAAAAAGAATGAAGATATCTAACAGTGACTGTTTTTAAATGAAAACTATAAACAATGCAAATAGGTGAACAAGACAAAAACACGTAACCCTGGAAACTACAGAGGTGCGATTTGTTCGTAGGAGGGGTAAGTATCCCCTTTCGACCGGTCAAATCCGCCGTGAGCCATATGTATTGCTACGCGAAATATTCCCAGATCAAATTTATTATCATAACAAAGACCTATTAATTTGCTTTAAAAATCTCAGTAAAATCACACACAAAGAGAGGTTATATATGCTAAAAAGGTTTTTATAATGACCATAGAAATACGAAATGCTAAATTCAACCGAAGTTGTTGAAATCTCTGTAACAATAATCAATATATGTCAGTATCGGTTTGAATTGAACAGGCTCAGAACAAACGCTTGAATATCAAATTAATTGGGAGACAACACCATATGCAGGTAAAAGCGAAATTATGCAACATAAATAATGAAAATTGAAGATGGAAAAGCTACAGTCGTCTCGTTTGTCAAAGATTAGTTGTTCTGATGGTCCTTATCGTCTATAGTCAGTCAAATATTCACATATGATATAGATGTGGCATATCTTCAAAAACAATGTTTAATCATGAATGTTATCTGATCAAAATATTCTGATAGGTCAATTAAAACGGAAGGAATAATGAAGTCTGACATTTATAAGAAACAACAGTCATGATATAATTCTATTGATATACAAAACTGTACAATTAGGGTGTTTGTTTCATTTCAATTATTTGATTGGATAAAAGGTGTAAAAGTTATTCACAATCTTAAAGTTTATACATCGATATTTGACATTTTCAATAGTGAAATACATGTTATGTAATTAATCTATTGTATATCCTGGCGTTACCGGTTTTCGATAGTGTAAAACTTGAGTTAAAAAATTAATCTATGCATCAATGCTTTTCTCACCTCAATTATTCGTGTATTATTAGTCAACAATACATAAATATATTCAGACATTTATTTGTTTTTGAAATCCAGAATTTAAGTACTGTTTCAACTTTCTTTGGATCCGCCATAATCCGAGTTGTTTTGAATGACGTCACCTATTTTCGATAGCAAGTTTGGCGCACAGTTATTGTCACAAAAACATCGAATTATGTTATTTTGTGTGGGTTTTCGTTTTCTTTGATTTGTTTTTGTCCTTTTTTTATGGTATTGGATTTTTTGTCCTGTTTTCAACTATAATCTTAACAATAAATATAAATATAAGTAATTATAAGTATAACATTGAAAATTTTATTTTTTTGGTTGAAATTTTATAAAATTGAAATTTCAAGCCAGGAGCCATTGTCTGCTTGGAGAGCATTATCCACGGCCTTTGGCCTATAATAATTCTTGCAATTTCCCCTTTTGATGGAAAAAATATACAAAGAAACGAACAATAAAGCAAGAGAAACAATACTTAAAAAACATTGAAAGATATCGAAATTTATAATAAAATACCTGTAACAGGCTTCCATACTATATTTTTTTAAGCGGAAGTTTGCCCAAAGTGAAGCTTATCTATTTTGAGGTCATAACACAGATCGATAACATTAATTCATCGAATGTTGTTTTCAGGCTTGGGAGATAGGGTTTTAGTGTGAATTTTTTTTCTTTATGCGAAAAGGGCGTGATTTGAATAGATAAAGAGAAAAATAGAATATTACCTCTCTAAATGGCATAATTTCCAATCTTTTTGGTTTTAATATACTTTTAACATCTGATGATGATTTTGGGATAAGAGTTCCGAAAAATTACGAAAGAGTTGTTGATTTATTGTTAAAAACATTAGCCTATCGAAATTAGGTTACTATCGAAAATAGGGAACGTCACAATATATTTTTTTCCACAATCTGAATAAAAAATCAAAGTGAAGAAATATCAAAAAATCACATTGCGAAATATCAGAAGATTGGTAAAACCCGAGATGTTCCTCCCTTTCACGAAGAGTGTAAAATATGCGAAAAACTCCCCATTTATAATTATAGTGAAAGTAAAAAAACAACCTGACTGAGTCTAAAACTAACTAAGTCTGTACATGTTTTGTCAAAATCCATGTTCTATAATTTAAAATCTCACAATTGCTTAGAGAAAATGGAACAAATTTAATAAACAAAAATTTAATGATTTGTTGTCAAATTTATAGAATTTATTTCACTCGATATTGGATTTTATGAAATTTTTACCATTGCTTATTATTCTTAAAACATAAATCCTGTCCAACTCGTAAAATGAACTCCAAATTGATATGCAAAACATTGAATATTATCTACATACACATGTTTTAATATTTTCGGACTTGTTTTTCTTTTTTGTTATTCAAAATTCATTCCTATTGACTGATAGAAAAAAATCGTAATACTTTCTTATTAAATGAGGTACCTTAAAAGTTGTGATATTATTTTATCCTTCGTAAAGCTTAATCAAGAATAAAAATGAATATACTTGTAACATTTATACAACTGTGGAAATTCAAAAAAAAAAAAAAACAGTAATCAATAAATCCTTTATTCAATAGGAATATTTTTTGGGAAAAAAATACAGAGGCTGTTTTCAGCATTCAACACTGATAAATAGCGAGCGCAGCGAGGCGGCGCGAAGCGCCGCTCGCATAGCGAGCTCTTAAAGCAACGCCTGTGCGAAGAGAAAATTCGGACTACTGCACATTCATTCGATAGAATTTTTTGATGCAGTAATTTGGACCCACAATGCATCACTTGTTTTAGCTACGTTCTCGCGAGAATCACGGCAAATGTTCAACAAAAAGTTTACTCGCCTTGATTTAATGGATATATATTGAAGATAAATAGAAAACAAGACGTTCTACATTAACTTTCAGCACTGTTCAGGCTTTTTCTCGGTATATTGCAACTTACATACGTCATGTGACGTCAGAGTCTAGACGCACCAAATGTCACGTGCGGTTTGACGAGCCCGATCTAAATAAAAAAAATAGAAGTGTTTGCGTTCGCTCTAACGGTCGCACCGTCAACATATTATTGTCCGATTATCTTAAATGAGTTTTATTTAATTCAAGGTATTGTCTTTGCATTTACAGGTGGTTTTAGAAGACTCTCGATCCTTTGTAAGAATTGGGTCTGTGGAATCGATGAGGATGCTAAACAAAACATGACTCGAGAGGAGATAAAAGAATTGAGACAGAAGATGACGTCATTAGAGGAGGCCTCGCAGTGGAGGAAGATTTTAAACATTTCAGCCGTAACCATTGGTGTATTTACCGTTTTTTTATTGATATTTTTTCGCTAGACACTACTGTAAATAAGAATTGGAGATTCTTATCCATGTCTCACGCAAAGAGAGATAAGCATATTTGTGATCGACTCTGTAGCCATTTCCTTGCATGAAAAAATCAAAAAAACTATTTCAAGCTTAATAAAGTAGTTCACATGAATCATTTCAGTGGACTATTTAAAATGCTGAAGACATTATTTCATATGAACTTTAATGATCGTTATTTTTAAAAGAAACTGTATGTGGTATACAATTGTAACTCAAAATGTGCATTATTTTCTTTGAGATTTTTTTTACTAGTGTATTCATTTTACCATGCAACGGACCCAGATAAACCATACATCGGACTCTGTCAGAGGCACATTAATTTATTGCAGCCCGGAGGACCGGGCTGCTCTATGCATATAAGTTTTAGTGTTGGTATATGGGGATTGAGGTGGGAGAAGTTATTAAGAATTAAAGGTTTTCTAATCATTGAAAGAATGGTGATCAGAATGTTCTTTCCCTTTATAAATTAAGAGATACAAAATATATTTACTTCCATAAAGTAAATCTGTAAAAATATATATGTTTTTCATATTTAATATTTAAAGTTGTTTATCATTTACTATCGAAAAAACGACAGGTCCCTTTTTTTAGAACATCGAATTTTACTTCTCGCATAAAAACGTACTCTGCACAGTTCGTGTTTTATATTCTTAAATTGAAAATTAATACATTTTTGAATATGGGTGATGCATGTGTCTAATTTCATTTTTTATTTTATGCAGCCAACATTTATTTGAGGAATTGATAAAGTTAAAAATGGTATCGTTTTTGTTAGATTTTTATCCGACTACAAGTTTTCAAAATATTCGCGACTATCGTCTTCATCAATTAGACGAATGCCTTTTCACACATGTCGAAGCGGTTTGATGATCAAGACTCATTTCCATTGTTTACTTTATTTATTTCCCGGTGTAACCGTGAAAACTGTCGCTAGTGCTCAGTGTCGCTCTTAATAGAATATATAGGGAAAAGAGCGACACTGAGCACTGGCTTATGCGCATGCCTAGAAATGTGACTAAAATGGGTAGCGAAACCCGGGCCGGGCCGGGAATTTCAAAACTGGGAGCCGGGTTTTTGATAATTACGAGATAAATACTCATTCTTTCTTCACGAAATTTACAGACATAGTTTATAAGTATAGGTTTTGCCTTCGCTGAGAATTTTAAGTCAAAATGTTTTGTTTTTCGATGATTATCGCCGATTGTCCTTTTCCAGGTGACTAAAATGGGTAGCGAGCCCGGTTTACTCATTTTGGCGATTTTAAGCTTAATGCATCGAAAGTGTTTGTGATATTTGCATTTAATGGTTGTTTATTAACTTCAAATAGTTAAATTGTTCAAT